>JAVTVY010000895.1:0-35689 GCA_036873755.1 Hanleya hanleyi
GTACTCGTGCTTCTCGTGTTTCTACTCGTGCTGCTCTTGTTCCTACTCTTGCTCCTCGTTTTCCTACTCTTGCTGCTCTTGTTTCTACTCTTGCTCCTCGTGTCCCTACTCTTGATCATCTTGTTCCTAGTCTTGCTCCTCGTGTCCCTACTCTTGCCCCTCGTTTTCCAAATCTTGCTCTTCCTGTTCTTACTCTTGCTTCTCTTGTTCCTACTCTTGATAGTCGTATTTTTACACTTGTTCCTACTCATGCTTCTCTTGTCACTACTCTTGCTCGTCATGTTCCTACTCATGCTTCTCGTGTTCCTTCTCATGCTTCTCGAGTTCCTTCTCATGCTCCTCTTGTTCCTTCTCATGCTTCTCGAGTTCCTTCTCATGCTTCTCGTGTTCCTACTATTGCTTCTCGTGCTCATACTCTTGCTCCTCGTGTTCTAACTCTTGTTCCTCTTGTTCCTACTCATGCTTCTCGTGTTCCTACTCTTGGTCCTCTTGTTCCTACCCTTGCTCCTCTTGTTCCTAATCATGCTTCTCGTGTTCCTACTCTTGCTCCTCTTCTTTCCACCCTTGCTCCTCTTTTTCCTACTCTTGGTCCTCGTGTTTCAACTCCTGCTCCTCTTGTTCCTACTCTTGCTTCTCGTGTTCCTACTCTTGGTCCCCGTCCCTCTACTCTTGCTCCTCGTGTTCCTGCTCCTGCTTTTCGTGTTTCTACTCCCGCTTCTCGTGCTCTTACTCTTGGTCCTCTTGTTCGTACTCGTGCTTCTCGTGTTTCTACTCGTGCTGCTCTTGTTCCTACTCTTGCTCCTCGTTTTCCTACTCTTGCTGCTCTTGTTTCTACTCTTGCTCCTCGTGTCCCTACTCTTGATCATCTTGTTCCTAGTCTTGCTCCTCGTGTCCCTACTCTTGCCCCTCGTTTTCCAAATCTTGCTCTTCCTGTTCTTACTCTTGCTTCTCTTGTTCCTACTCTTGATAGTCGTATTTTTACACTTGTTCCTACTCATGCTTCTCTTGTCACTACTCTTGCTCGTCATGTTCCTACTCATGCTTCTCGTGTTCCTTCTCATGCTTCTCGAGTTCCTTCTCATGCTCCTCTTGTTCCTTCTCATGCTTCTCGAGTTCCTTCTCATGCTTCTCGTGTTCCTACTATTGCTTCTCGTGCTCATACTCTTGCTCCTCGTGTTCTAACTCTTGTTCCTCTTGTTCCTACTCATGCTTCTCGTGTTCCTACTCTTGGTCCTCTTGTTCCTACCCTTGCTCCTCTTGTTCCTAATCATGCTTCTCGTGTTCCTACTCTTGCTCCTCTTCTTTCCACCCTTGCTCCTCTTTTTCCTACTCTTGGTCCTCGTGTTTCAACTCCTGCTCCTCTTGTTCCTACTCTTGCTTCTCGTGTTCCTACTCTTGGTCCCCGTCCCTCTACTCTTGCTCCTCGTGTTCCTGCTCTTGCTTTTCGTGTTTCTACTCCCGCTTCTCGTGCTCTTACTCTTGGTCCTCTTGTTCGTACTCGTGCTTCTCGTGTTCCTACTCTTGCTTCGTGTGTTTCTACTCTTGCTCGCCTTGTTCTTACTCTTGATCTATTGTTCCTACTCCTGCTTCTCGTTTTTCTACTCTTGTTCCTACTCGTACTTCTTGTGTTCCTACTGTTGCTGCCCTTGTTCCTACTCTTGGTCCTCGTCTTCGTACTCATGCTCCTCTTGTTCCTACTTATGCTCCCCTTTTCCTACTCAAAGCTTCTCGTGCTCCTACTCTTGCTTTTCGTGCTTCTGCTTTTGTTTTCGTGTTCCTACTCTTACTTCTTGTGTTCCTTCTCTTGCTCCCCTTGTTCCTACTTTTGCTCATATTGTTCCTACTCTGCTGCTCTTGTTCCTACTCATGCTTCTCGTGTTTCTATTGTTGCTTCTCGTATTGCTAGTCTTGCTCTTCTTGTTCCTACTCGTGCTCCTCATGCCCCTAATCTTTCTCTGTCGTCTTCCTACTCTTGCTCCTCTTGTTCCTACTCATGCTTCTCGTGTTTCTACTCTTGCTCCCTTTTGTTCCTACTCTTACTCCTCTCTTTCCTACTCATGCTTCTCGTGTTTCTTCTCTTGTTCCTCGTGTTCCTACTCTTGCTCGTCGTGTTCTTACTCTTGCCCCTCTTGTTCCTACTGATGCTTCTCGTGTTTCTACTCTTGCTCCTCTTGGTCCTTCTCATGCTTCTCGAGTTCCTTCTCATGCTTCTCGCGTTCCTAATATTGCTTCTCGTGTTCATACTCTTGCTCCTCGTGTTCTAACGCTTGCTCCTCTTGTTCCTACTCATGCTTCTCGTGTTCCTACTCTTGCTCCTCTTGTTCCTACTCTTGCTTCTCTTGTTCCTACCCTTGCTCCTCTTGTTCCTAATCATGCTTCTCGTGTTCCTACTCTTGCTCCTCTTCTTTCCACCCTTGCTCCTCTTTTTCCTACTCTTGGTCCTCGTGTTTCAACTTCTGCTCCTCTTGTTACTACTTTTTCTTCCCATGTTCCTACTCTTGGTCCCCGTCCCCCTACTCTTGCTCCTCGTGTTCCTGCTCTTGCTTTTCGTGTTCCTACTCCTGCTTCTCGTGCTCCTTCTCTTGCTCCTCGTGTCCCTACTCTTGCTTTTCGAGTTCCTACTACTGCTCCTCGTGTTCTTACTCTTGGTCCTCTTGTTCCTACTCATGTTCCGTGTTCATACTCTTGCTCCTCGTGTTCTAACGCTTGCTCCTCTTGTTCCTACTCATGCTTCTCGTGTTCCTACTCTTGCTCCTCTTGTTCCTACCCTTGCTCCTCTTGTTCCTAATCATGCTTCTCGTGTTCCTACTCTTGCTCCTCTTCTTTCCACCCTTGCTCCTCTTTTTCCTACTCTTGGTCCTTGTGTTTCAACTTCTGCTCCTCTTGTTACTACTTTTTCTTCCCATGTTCCTACTCTTGGTCCCCGTCCCCCTACTCTTGCTCCTCGTGTTCCTACTCTTGCTTTTCGTGTTCCTACTCCTGCTTCTCGTGTTCCTTCTCTTGCTCCTCGTGTCCCTACTCTTGCTTTTCGAGTTCCTACTACTGCTCCTCGTGTTCTTACTCTTGCTCCTCTTGTTCCTACTCGTGCTTCTCGTGTTCCTACTCTTGCTTCGTGTGTTTCTACTCTTGCTCGCCTTGTTCTTACTCTTGCTCTATTGTTCCTACTCCTGCTTCTCGTTTTTCTGCTCTTGTTACTACTCGTACTTCTTGTGTTCCTACTGTTGCTCCTCTTCTTCCTACCCTTGCTCCCCTTGTTCCTACTCTTGGTCCTCGTCTTCCTACTCATGCTCCTCTTGTTCCTACTTATGCTCCCCTTTTCCTACTCATGCTTCTCGTGTTCCTACTCTTGCTTTTCGTGCTTCTGCTCTTGTTTTCCGTGTTCCTACTCTTACTTCTTGTGTTCCTTCTCTTGCTCCCCTTGTTCCTACTTTTGCTCATATTGCTCCTACTCTGCAACTCTTGTTTCTACTCATGTTTCTCGTGTTAATATTGTTGCTTCTCGTTTTGCTAGTCTTGCTCTTCTTGTTCCTACTCGTCTCCTCATGCCCCTAATCTTTTTCCTATTGCTCCTACTCTTGCTTGTCGTCTTCCTACTATTGCTCCTACTCATGCTTCTCGTGTTTCTACTCTTGCTCCTCTTGTTCCTACTCTTACTCCTCTCTTTCCTACTCATGCTTCTCGTGTTCCTACTCTTGCTCCTCGTGTTCTTACGCTTGCTCGTCGTGTTCTTACTCTTGCCCCTCTTGTTCCTACTCTTGCTTCTCGTGTTCCTACTCTTGCTCCTCTTGTTCCTTCTCATGCTTCTCGAGTTCCTTCTCATGCTTCTCGTATTCCTACTATTGCTTCTCGTGTTCATACTCTTCCTCCTCGTGTTCTAACGCTTGCTCCTCTTGTTCCTACTCATGCTTCTCGTGTTCCTACTCTTGCTCCTCTTGTTCCTACTCTTGCTTCTCTTGTTCCTACCCTTGCTCCTCTTGTTCCTAATCATGCTTCTCGTGTTCCTACTCTTGCTCCTCTTCTTTTCACCCTTGCTCCTCTTTTTCCTGCTCTTGGTCCTCGTGTTTCAACTTCTGCTCCTCTTGTTCCTACTCTTGCTTCCCGTGTTCCTACTCTTGGTCCCCGTCCCCCTACTCTTGCTCCTCGTGTTCCTACTCTTGCTTTTCGTGTTCCTACTCCTGCTTCTCGTGTTCCTTCTCTTGCTCCTCGTGTCCCTACTCTTGCTTCTCGAGTTCTTACTACTGCTCCTCGTGTTCTTACTCTTGCTTCTCCTGGTCCTACTCGTGCTTCTCGTGCTCTTACTCTTGCTTCGTGTGTTTCTACTCTCTTGCTCGCCTTGTTCTTACTCTTGCTGCTATTGTGTCTGCTCCCGCTTCTCGTTTTTCTACTCTTGTTCCTCTTGTTCCTACTCGTACTTCTTGTGTTCCTACTGTTGCTCCTCTTCTTCCTACCCTTGCTCCCCTTGTTCCTACTCTTGGTCCTCGTCTTCCTACTCATGCTCCTCTTGTTCCTACTTATGCTCCCCTTTTCTTACTCATGCTTCTCGTGTTCCTACTCTTGCTTTTCGTGCTTCTGCTCTTGTTTTTCGTGTTCCTACTCTTACTTCTTGTGTTCCCACTCTTGCTCCCCTTGTTCCTACTTTTGGTCATATTGTTCCTACTCTGCTGCTCTTGTTCCTACTCATGCTTCTCGTGTTCCTATTGTTGCTTCTCGTATTGCTAGTCTTGCTCTTCTTGTTCCTACTCGTGCTCCTCATGCCCCTAATCTTTCTCCTATTGTTCCTACTCTTGCTTGTCGTTTTCCTACTCTTGCTCCTCTTGTTCCTACTCATGCTTCTCGTGTTTCTACTCTTGCTCCTCTTGTTCCTACTCTTACTCCTCTCGTTCCTACTCATGCTTCTCGTGTTCCTACTCTTGTTCCTCGTGTTCCTACTCTTGCTCGTCGTGTTCTTACTCTTGCCCCTCTTGTTCCTACTCTTGCTCCTGTTGTCTCTACTCTTGCTCCTCCTGTTCCTACTCTTGCTCCTCTTGTTCCTACTCTTGCTACTCGTGTTTCTACTCTTGTTCCTCTTGTTCCTACTCTTGCTCCTCTTGTTCCTATTCATGCTTCTTGTGTTCCTAATCTGGCTCCTCGTGTTTCTACTCTTGCTCTTCTTATTCCTACCGTTGCTGCTCTTGTCCCTACCCTTACTCTTCCTGTCCCTACTCATGCTTCTCGTGTTCCTGCTCTTTCTCTAGTTCTCTCTACGCTTGCTCCTCTTGTTCCTACTCTTGTTCCTCCTGTTCCTAATCTCGCTTGTCGTGTTCCTAGTCTTGTTCCTCGTGTTTCTACTCTTGCTCCACTTGTTCCTACTCATGCTTCTCGTGTTCCTACTCTTTCTCGTCGTGTTCCTACTCTTGATTCTCGTGTTCCTACAACTGTTCCTCGTGTTTCTACTCTTGCTTCACTCGTTCCTACTCATTCTTCTCGAGTTCCTACTTTTGCTCGTCGTGTTCCTACTCTTGCTTCTCGTGTTCCTACTCCTGTTCCTCGTGTTTCTACTCTTGCTCCTCTTGTTCCTACTCATGCTTCTCGTGTTTCTACTCTTGGTTCTCGTATTCCTACTCTTGCTCGTCGTGTTCCTTCTCTTGCTCTTATTGTTCCTACACTTGCTCCTGTTGTCTCTACTCTTGCTCCTCTTCTTCGTACTCATGCTTCTCGTGTTCCTACTCTTGCCTCTCGTGTCCTACTCTTGCGCGTCGTGTTCATACTCTTGCACCTCTTGTTCCTACTCTTGCTCCTGTTGTCTCTACTCTTGTTCCTCTTGTTCCTACTTTTGATCCTCTTGTTCTTACTCTTGCTTCTCGTGTTCCATCTCTTGCTCATCGTGTTCGTACTCTTGCTCCTCTTGTTCCTACTCTTGCTCCTCTTGTTCGTACTCTTGCTTCTCGTGTTCCTTCTCTTGCTCGTCGTGTTCGTACTCTTGCTCCTCTCGTTCCTACTTTTGCTCATGTTGTCTCTACTCTTGATCCTCTAGTTTCTACTTTTGATCTTCTTGTTCCTACTCTTTCTCTTCTTATTCCTACTGTTGGTCCTCTTGTCCCTACTCTTGCTTGTCGTGTTCCTGCTCTTGCTTCTCCTACAGCTCCTGCTGTGGAGAAAGTTGCCCTGTGACCCTTTTGCCACTACTCCTGTGTTCATGCTGTATTGAAATCACTGGCACTGTATCACATGTAGAAAATTTCTCGAAGCCATCGCTTGGTGCGAAATATTGTTTCTTCTCTTTACAATCGCTTTTCAAGCGAGATAGAAAAACTTTATTGTGCCTCAGTGGTTTTTGTAAAAACAAAAAAAAAATTAAAACTGATTGTGAATACGTAATTCCGCATATACCTATTTCAGTTTGACGTAACTCGATGCATAATCTATCGATCTGTGTTGCCCATATTTCACTCTCCTGTTTAGAGGGAAATCAGTAGGACTCCGTGATCAATTTACCAGGAGAAAATTGTAATGTTCGTTTCTCAGAAAATGTGCTGAACAAAATGGGCTTAGGGGACCCTCTCAAAGATTTGGGGGAATTCCGCTAAAGGGAAAAATTCTAAATGATCACCATAACTATTTGAAACCACATATCTCCGGCCATATTGTATGTATGAAGCTGTATTCGATAAGGGGTTTTTGGGGATGATCGTATTAATTTAGTTCAACAATATGTCCTTTGGTGGAGTCAAACTAGTGTATATGGGCAATTTCAAGATGACCGCCTTGAGTGAACACATCCGTTTTCTAAAATATATGCGAATGTCTCCAACGGCATTACGCATGTGAGTAAATATTTTCAATATAATTGACGACGGCTGAATATTGAATGTCGGATCTGACGATTGCTATTCGGTAAGCACAAGCTAGGAAGAAGTAAGAGCAGATCGATGAATCCTAGAATCAGATTGTGAATTCCCAGAGAATGTTCGGGACCCATCTGGGCGCAGTTTAGGAAGTAGAACTGGCACTCAGTGATGCATGATGTCAGGAGATGTAAACACCCTGGCTGAGAGAGATTGTGTTGGCCCCCATTAGTGGATGTATGGGGCAAGTTCAATATCCATGTGGTATTCCTGAGAAATGCACCTATGTGTGCCCGTTTGTTGGCAGATACTCGTTGTAACACCGATTTATTAACCTCTAAGATAATTACCATCATTCCTGTTGGCGATATGGTTTAGGTGCTCGCGATACAAAGACGAGTCTTGAAAAGATATACGAGAAAGGATCTTCGAACCTGTCCGCACAGTTGTGTTGGAGCTGAATGAATCATGGGCATTGCAATACCTGCTGGTTGAGGGCAATAGCCTAATGAGAGACTTTGTTGTGCCGTCAGACGTATGGGCGATGAGACGATGGGTGATGCGACGATGGGTGATGAGACGTATGGGTGATGAGACAATGGGTGATGAGATGTATGGGTGACGAGACGATGGATGAAGAGACGTGTGGGTGGTGAGACGTATGGGTGATGGGACGTATGGGTGGCGAGACGATGGGTGATGAGACTTATGGGTGATGAGACGATGGATGATGTGACGTATGGGTGATGAGACTTATGGGTGATGAGACGAATGGGTGATGAGACGTATGGGTGATGAAACGATGGGTGATGAGACGTATGGGTGGTGAGACGATGGGTGATGTGACGTATGGGTGATGAGACGATGGGTGATGAGACGTATTGGTGATGAGACGTATGGGTGATGAGACGATGAGTGATGAGGTTCCAGGATCACACCATAACTGCTATTTCAGGCGTATAGCAGTCGTATTTAGGAACCGTTCATCACTAATTCATCACTATTTCCCAATGAGTACAATTATGCTCCTGTTCTTGTGTAATCTATCGTGGATTCCGATCCTGTTTTCATACTGCTTTTCATCATCTGCTTGATGTTTTCTGATTTTGTTTCGTTTCATGACCAAAATGTCTCATCAGGCCAAATTAGTTTAATGTCCAGCAGTCTCTGCAATGGCCTTGGTATTTTCAGCCACAATGTAACTCTGCGGACTAATAGAATGTTCGAAGAATATTTCTGGTATGTTTGCAAGACTTGTCTTTCGACCATGAACACTTCAATCAATATCCACCTGTTGGTATATTGATGACATGTTCCTTCACCAAAAGGAACGATGTTAATACATTTTAGAAGCCAACAGACGGGCACGCATCCTGAGCTGAAACTTTCAGGTGTAACATGTGGAGTGTTTTCATCTTCTTATACCATGCATCAGTCACAGGGATCATTGTCATGTAGAGAAAGAGATTTGCTCCGTAAACATGGCTCCGAAACATCCTCACAGAATTCACAATAGTTTGGGCTTGCGAAGTTTCCATGTGTGCATTTTTTCTCAAACGGAAAGAGTACGACAAATGACGATTTTTTGTCAGTGGGTTTAAACACATGACAATTTAAGGCCAGGTAGGGTTAATACAAGTAAAAGAAGAGCTGGATGTGTTTATCGCAGTCATTGAAGAAAAGATTCCACGAGGAAGTGAATCCATTGCGCTTAATCATTTCGTTGACCCATAAATCCCATTATGCAAAAACCTTCTTGTGTTAGTCACTTTATTGACACCTGAAGGCCATTTTGAATTTGACCATTTGAACTGGTTTACTGCCACACATTTAGAAGCTTGTTAATTTCATTCCGGTTAGATTGACTATATATATACTCAAGTGGATTATATTCTGTATATGGTAGGATTTCGCTGGTGGACTGTCTAATTCAATGCTAAGGCGTTTACTCCATCAGACGCCCTCGATGCTCATCCATTTACATCAGATGAGTAATTAATTGAGCTGATCTGTCATCTCAAACGAGATACCAAGGCTATGGTTTAGAATCCTTCGTATTGTAGTCTGAATGTGAGGTGCCTGTGAAGTCATATGCTTGATTTTTACTCGACAGACTTCCTCATTTGATTGGTCAATTCAAAGTTTCAAAATGGAATTCCTACATATTCATTGGCTCGTGAAGACAATTGGATGAAAATCCAGCCAATCACAGCGTTTCTGTGAAGATTCTGCTGATCATCTCAATAACCAATCACAGCGTTTCTGTGGAGATTCTGCTGATCATCTCAATAACCAATCCCAGCGTTTCTGTGAAGATTCTGCTGATCATCTCTATAACCAATGACAGTGTTTCTGTGAAGATTCTGCTGATCATCTCAATAACCAATCAAAGCGTTACTGTGAAGATTCTGCTGATCATCTCAATAACCAATCACAGCGTTTCTTTGAAGATTCTGCTGATCATCTCAATAACCAATCACAGCGTTTCTGTGAAGGCTCTGCTGATCATCTCAATAACCAATCACAGCGTTTCTGTGAAGATTCTGCTGATCATCTCAATAACCAATTACAGGTTTCTGTGAAGATTCTGCTGGTGACCTCAATAACACGATTTGTCTTTTTCACTTCTCAGCTTCATGTATCGATGGATCCTCTACCAACACGCAAGCAACACAGACTGAAACAATCGGAACGACTACCGAAAGTACAGCGCCAACAACCTCACCTTCATCTACCGTAACAGAAGGTATAGTTTTAACAACATTGGCGAGTACTTCCATGTCACCATTAGCATCTTCCACACTCTCAGTTCCGAACACTAAGCCCATGCCCTCTTGGCGCTTCTGCTGAATCGTAAGGCATCCTGCGGAAAATATATTTGCCGAACTGTCATTTGTCAACCGTGAATATGTAGATGGTGTCTAAGGCAGCTGTAAAATAAAAATCATTTTTTGTAGACGTAAACGTGCACTGCTGGCAGCGACACGAACAGAATAACAGATAAAATCAAATGCCACCTTCCCACTTGAGTCTCGAGTTCTCGCGCATGTCCGTCCATATGCCCGTCAACCTTGATTCTCAATTGAATGCCTCTCTCTATGATTGACGACAATGGATTGCATGGCTTCACAAGATTCCAATGTGAATGTTCAAATAAATATCCTGTGGCTATACAAAGAGAGCAAACACGTGCTAATGATGTGAACAATGATGAGGAAATACTCGTAAGGTAGTTTATTGCCAAGCAATATACACAAACAGTTTCGGCAGGGGACACTGTCTCGAAACCCACTTTCAGTGAAGCAAGAAAAGTTTGCTTGGCAAGAGTGGTATCACATCTTAAACTAACGAGAGATCCCGCTCTCTAAAATGGAGGTAAAAAAAGGTCGTGTTTGCTCAGTAACTTTTGATTCCTTCTTAACCAATGCTTCAAAACTTCAGGCGCGTTAGTTTACCTACTGGTCCATGTCATAAATTTAATTTGCCATTTGAAGAACCAGTCAATGTTGTTTAAACAGTGAGACAGATGTTCGGCCTATTATTATGCGAATTAGATAGACGACAATTTATTTTTTACTACCATTTGATGCGGATATGTATATGTCTGTGTTCGTGTGCGCCTCAAGAGCATTTTGCTGAATTCGTTATGTGAACTGATTTATTCAGCAAAAACGACCCTTTTTACCTCCATTTTAGAGAGCGAGAGTGCCCTAACCTGATTTAGTAGCATTTTCTTTGACCGGAAATTTGCTAGCATCAGTTCATTCCAAGGCGTGGATAATGTCTTGAAGCTATTAGCTGTATTATTTGTATAATCTGTACATTTGGTGATTTCAGGTGAATGCCAGCATGAGATCTCCGACCCTAAAGGGGAGATAAGCAGCCCAAATTGGCCCCTTTTTTACCCCGAACGAACATATTGCGAGTGGCATTTTACATGTAACCTCGGATATCGTATCTATCTGGTGTTCAAGCACTTCGCCCTAGAATCTCAACAAAGATGTATCTATGACTATGTGGAGGTGTACGATGGGGACAGTTCCAACTCGCCTAGTCTGGGGCGTCACTGTGGACACAATTTACCCCTTTCCATCAGGTCCACTTCAAATAAGATGTTCATGGTTTTTCATTCTGACCAATCAAGTTCATATAAAGGATTCCACGCTGAGTATTACACAGGTAAGTAGACTGACATATCACCAGTATATCAGTGACTAAACCTTCACTATTTCCCTCATCTAATATAAGGCTCCATAATGCCTAGTTTTTCATTATCTACCGCTTCGTTTTTTTCTTCCAAACAGCGAATGATTAGAGAGTTTGCAAAGGATGTGTGATGGTTAGCCGAGAATAACTACATCGGACACTCGGCTGCGTATATCTATTGTCCTGACCGGGGCAACTGCCCTTTATGATGACGTAAAACACACAGCCGACATTGTGCTAGTTTGGTACGTTCTATTTTTGAATAAACAGGTTTCCTCGACAGTAAGGTTTGTAGGCCAGTCATAAAGAATTATTCGTTTCGGTCCATTTCCATTTTCCTCCACCCATTTTCAAATAATACTAACGATCAGTTATTCCTCAATGTATCTTACATTAATTCTCAATCCTCTTTCAGTTAAATAATGGGTGAATATGTGAAATCATACAGAAAAGCACGATATTCCTGTTTCAAAAGTAATTTCTTTTAACGAAATTCGTAATTGCAATGTAGCAAATCGATGTTGACGTAGAATATCTGTCTCTAATACGTATTCTTTACACGCCTGGTTGGTAAGTTTGACATTCACGTAAATACCAAAATAAGAGACCGAGAACACATCAATACATCTAACGGTACTGAGAGCGCAGATCTCATCTTTTCACGCGTCCATTAACGCTCTCGGCTGCCCATCTGATTTTAGTGACCAATCTGACTGGGCTACGCGTGAAAGGCAGACGAATTTTGTCGCAAATGGTCAATAATTGGCCATTATTGCCGTTATTCGCTCATTTTCTACGCGCAACTTTTTTCATCTGTTAAGTTTTAAAGTACATGTCAGATATTGGCAACCGCGTATGAAATAACGCAATTTGATTGGTCAGTTGCATCTTTCACTCGTGTTTTTTTTTACGTGTAAATGAAAATTGACGCGTAAACATTAGACGAATTATGACTGGAACGGCCCCTGATAGAGTTATTCTCGAGTAACCATCAAACATCCTTTATTGCTCGTGAACTTAATTACAGCTGTGTGGTTCGGCGGCGATGCACCATTTGCCAAGGAATATTAACAATACAAACAACTCCCACATGTGTTCCTTTATAAAGTGGAGAAATAACTTGTTTAATTCTGCTCAAAAAGTTGTGTTTCGTCAAATCGATTTTGATTATATTTAGGATTTGACATGTTGAACCAAAACGAATGTTGAATGTTTCCAATGTCCTACCTTATCTGCCGTGATATTACATCGAAATATTGTTTTGGTTCAAGGCGTCATATTTTAGATATATTAATTAATACTTGCTAAAATACATACCCGTACGAAAAAGCTATAAATGTTAGTCGACGCTGTTTTAAGTCACTGTTGACTCTGAGCGTTAAAATATTAACCTGAGTATTTTGACTGTACGAAGCACACCATTTGCGCAGAATTAAATAAATGTTTTGACTGTACCAACGTAATAACACATACCATAAGGTATTTTGCCTGTTGATCAATATATTATGTCAAACTGAGCGATCTTATTTGTCACCATACCCTTTTCAAACTTTCCCTGGTAATAACAGACCATCCACACCCATCTCCTCTAAAGGTCCATTACATTTTCATGCTTAATATTTGGATATATTATATGCAGAATATTTTGAAAGGCCCATATTCTCTGAAATCGAGGTATTAATTTCCAAACTTATATTTTGATATTTTCATTCTTAGCTTTGTAAAAGTATCAAATTATCAAGTGTTTCCCATAAGGGTGTCAACACTACCTGTATGTAATTAACTGCTGAAGAACATGTGACTCGGGCTATTTCCTTCAAGAACAAAATACATGCATAATGCAATTTGCCATTGACGTGGTAGGTAGCCTCCAGTGTGAACTATGTGTGAAGTATTATGAACCCGATTGTACACAACAACAGTGGGTGGCTAGAGGAGAATTGGTGTCAAAATATGGTGTTTATATCATTTTTTCGTGTTTGTGTTGCTTTAATCTCCACAGTACCGAAAGAATTGGAAAAGAAAAAAATAAGCTACACTTGTATTAAGAGAAATCAAATTAGGAAGCTCAAACTTTACTACACTCTTAAAACGCTAGTGTTGTATATAACATTATAAATGTCAAAGGAGTGACAACAATATAAAACGTGTTATATTTGCAGGGATAAAAAAAACCCACAAAAAACACAAAAAAACAACAAAAGCAAAAAAAGTCGAGCAAAAATCGATAAAGTAAAGCGAAAAACCTATATCTGTATTGCATGCCGATTTTACTTTCCATTAAGCATGAGGGTATCCTTGCTCATTCCATCATCCCAATTAAGTCATGGTTCGTCTATCAAATACGAGCCATGACGGATAGCTTGTACATCGCAACGATTCGTGAGCTTATGACCTCTTCGAACCTGCTCATATTTGAACGAATTAAGCGCCAGGCAATATCTCCATCTGATTGCTTTGAAGTCATGTTATTAGGCTATGCGATAACTGTTTTAATTAAAGATACGCCCTCACGTTTCCCTTCGGACTTTTAAGAATTTGTCCTTCAGCTTCTTCTCTACATAAACTGGGCCTTCATTTAATTATACCGCGATCCCACGCAGGTAGCGTATTGCCCCAAAACGCCGTTCGTTCATTGGTTGATATTTTAAACGGACAGTTCCAGTGATAACTGTACTGCAATAATCTGCCTACAGGGCCTGGTACGGAGATAGGAGTATACAGAACTGCATTTTGGAGGATGGCTCGTTTACACTCATAAGCTAACCTGTGTTCGGCTCCCCAACAAGTAGAAGACATCTGTGTTGGTGACATGATCAAAGCTTAATGAACCTTTCGATTGAAATGATATATACTTAATATTTAAATTATTTCTTCTTCCGAACATCCTCATTTTCTTGACCGGGAATAATAACAACAAGCGTTCAATGGAACCAAATGGCCGGATTGAAAAGGCGATCAGAGAATGTAGCAGATTTTGAGACTAATACATTCTGAATCTGTGAGATAAAGATAACTAATGAATGGGTTGAAGGATGAAATATGAATGAGAGTAATGAAGAAGTTATTGTTGAAGGCAGAACGGTGAAGTTAATGAATTAGCGCTATTTCATGGATGGCTTTCATCAACATGACAAAGGCTGGTTAGTATTACAGGTAGACAGTCAATGCTTCATGTAGTAGGAAATCCTAGAAAAAGATCAAATAAATAAGTCAGAAGGTTGTAATAATATTGTCAACAAACAGTTCAATGAGATGTCACATATTAGCTTGGACAAATTATGAGGTAAACTTTCTTAAAGACATTGAGAGATAAGACAGGGATACAGTTACCGACCAGCCCAAGAATCCATGGCTGTTGAAAATGCTACATGGCTAACCATGTGATATTGTGGTCACTCCAGTAAGTTTCTAGAACACCAGGTTCACAAAGTTCTTCTGTTGAATACACATGGTCCAAACAGCTGTGGTAGTCTGTTGTTTCTTGACGTAGAAACGTTTTCAGCTGATATCTATTTAACACTGCTTGTTGTTGCTCTCGAGTTAGGATCTAGCAAGTCTAAAAATTGAAGTCGCCCATAAGAATCACTGGATAACCATGCAAAAGGGCTTGGATTGCTTCATCGAGGAGGGACAGAAGTTGTAGTATTGATGTGGCGGAATTCCTGTACACAACTATCATGATTATGGTGACCGACTTGGAGATCTGCAATGTTACTACTTGGGTTTTCTCATGATAATATTCTTGGCAGTTTGACATTGTTTGTTTTGAGTATAACAGTATGCCCCCATGGGGTCTACTGTTCTCTTTCCTTGGACGAGCATCTTTACGGATGATATGCGGGTATTCTGCTATAGCATAGCTGCTACTGTTGTCTTCATTTCTCAACCAAGTTTCTAACACAATGAATATGTCCATGGATTCTAAGCGGAAGTCCGTTCGAAGGTCAGCAATATGTTTGTGTATTGATCTCACATTATGGCAAGCTATTTTGATATGGGTTTCTACCTTGCACACGGTCTTTGGAAGGCAAGTGATACATCTGTCACGACGTAGTCTGTTCATTTCAGACAGTACTGGTGCATCAACTTGGACATCATTTGGATTGAAGTCTAGTAAGTACAAGCCGTTCATGTGAGTGACTCGACTTAGGGCAACATAAATCATGTGCGGCGCAGGACGACGTTTTCCCGAAAAAGATATAACTGCTTGACTTAGAGAACATCCTTGTGCTTTATGTATTGTTGAAGCGGCACAGGGTCGTAGTGCAAATTGGCGGCGAAAGATTTGGATATCCTTATTTCTTCCAACTTGAAACTGTTTACTGACAGTAAACAAGGGTGTCTATGTTTGTTCGATATTTCCACGGTACGTTTTATTATTTAGTCGACAGGAACGACCAACATTCGGATCATGGAATGCTACCCATACGATATTGAGTGGGATTGCATCAAAGTACTTTACTGTACAGGTAGCTCCATTTGTTATTCCATCACTGGTATCAATATTGTGAACCAACATGGATTGTCCACTTACTTTTATAAGCAAGACATTCTCCAGATATTGAGTCTTTTGAGGTGGGAAGTCCTTAATCGAGTTTACTATTGTCTCTTTTGCTGCTGGTGTTGCATCTCCAATAAATAAATCTTTACAATGTACGCGACATTGTTTTGTCTGTAGTTGGCTCATCATCTTGCAGTTGTGTTCATCCACTTTCCGATTTGCAGAAAATAGATGCATCGTGAGGGTAATTTGGATGATTGCTGAAGATAATTCTCATCTTGACATCTTCTTTATCTTGTTGTGACATTTTGCATTCTCTAATTCTGTTTAACGATGATGCAAACTGTTTAACGATCACAGCAAGTTCGAAGAAAGTGACCAAATCATACCACAGATTTGGTGCCCGTGTACTGTATGGAGAATTTGAAGTTTGAAATACCCATCTATCCATAACTGGTCGAAACAGGAAAGGGTCCCCAAATAATAACAAACTGACTTCATCAAATGGAGTTTCAACGCCAAAGACCTGTCGAAGTCGCTGATCTATAAAGTTGAACATGTTACTTGCCACCATGGAAATCTCGTCAATTATGATAATTTTCAGTCTAGCTGAAAGTATTCTGAGAGTGTTGCTGGTGTTGATAGCTTCCCAGTGACTGATTTACAGAGAATGTAGCGTTGCACCATTATGTTGTATGCAGCTTTACCGGTTGGTGCTCCTAAAACAATCTTGATTTCATCATCAGTTTCTCCTGGCACTGTGTCATAGAATCGTAGAAGAGCTTGATATAGAACTTTTAAGACATGACTTTTTCCTACACCTGCTCCACCAGACAGGAAAATGTTGAATGCTGTTGTCGAGGTTTTAACTAGATGCGGAACATGAAAGAAGAAATCTCTTTGTTGCTTTTTTAGTGTTTGTGCAGATTTGAGAAATTCATCGGTCGAGATTCTGCTGCAAAGGGCAGTTTGATGAATTGAGGTAGCAGTACATCCAATGTCAAGTCCAAAATCATACTCTGCATTTACGTCGGCATTGGGAAATAAAACGCATGAGAATCATCAACTGTAATATCAGCAATTACATCTTCTTTAGACTGTCTTGCTGATAGAGCTACATCATCAAATGCTAGTAAAAATCGTCTTCTGGAATTTCATCTTTGACCGAATCCATTTCACTGCCAAACTTGTCATAATGTTGTTGGTTGACTGTAAGTTCCTCACGCACTTTTTCATATTGTTCTCGGAAGGAAGTGGAGTCTTTGATTAATGTGTTTTTATATCTTCAGGGAAAGAATAGCATAAGCTGTTCTCAGTGATACATTTCAGGATCATTTTCCTTATTGAATCACACATATCTGATCACTTTTGGTATTCTTCTGTGGACGAGTAGGTCTCCATTGGATAACATTAAACTGGAATATGCCGAAACATTCTCCACTGGATATCCATTGTATCTATTTCTTCTATATCTTCTTTCAAATGGTTCCTTTTTCTCGATTTTCGCTCATAGTTTGCTGCAAATTCTGCTAAGCAGAGTTCGTCAAGTTGTTTTGGTAGTTCCGCATATCGGTCTAGCAGACTTGAACATTTGATATCGGTCGAGTCATCTGGAAGGCTGTCCAATAGAGGCTTTGGTTTGAGTATCGACATTCTTTGGTCTGGTGGTGAACTATTTATGAAGACGACAGCATATGGATCCAATACAAACTGAATATCAGTGTTTGCCTGCCAAATTGACAGAAGTCCTTGGTTGTATGCATTGATTCTCACTTCTGATGGATCTCTTTTAATAAATATGGTTTTTCTCTTGAGATTGGACCGGATAGTAGCAATATAATTATCTTCCGACATTCTACATTTGTTCGAAAATTCATCGAAGGTCAGGGTAGAACCTGATGCATCTTCCAAGAATTTCAACACATTTCTGTGCGCTTTGTGTTTTTGCACTTCTAGTTTGGAACAATCTGAAGGATGTGGGTGTAGAATTTGTGTTCTTCTCATTGGTGGTATGAGGAATTCAAAGCGGCATATCTTCTTTCCCATTTTCTTACAGGAATAAGTATGCTTATGTGTTTGTAATGGTACAAACTCGACAACATCATCCGCTTGTTTACATGATATGTTTTTGTCAATAAAGTCAATTATCTTCTCCTCTGACGAGATGCCATAGACGGGGGCATTTTCTATCAAGACTATACAATGTAAATGTGGGATCCACGCTGCTGGAATTCGACCCGATAGTAATAGTCCACTACTTTTCCAACAGGACTAATTGGAGACAGGAGAATGTTCTGGAAGAGAAGATGGGTTCTGTATTGGAAATTTCTGGCACATGTTACTGGATCTAACTGAATTAGTTCACAGCGTGTTATCCATGTCAGTTTGAAAATGTCCACATCACTGAGCGACTTCCAATCGCACTTTTTAGCCAGTACAGTTTATAAATCTGACCATGGCGTTTCAGCTGCAGAAAATGTAGCGGGCGAGGCTTAGTTTTGATATACAGGGTGGAGCTCTGTTCCGGGGGTGGGGGAGAGGCGGATGTACCCCCAGGGTGTGGTGGATGAGTGCCATCAATGCAGTATCAGATAGGCTATCTGAAAATATCACCATATAAGGTCGGGCGAGGCTTAGTTTCGGAAATAGAGAGTGAGGCTCTGTTCCCGGGGTGTGGGGAGAGGAGGATATACCCTCAGGGTGTAGTGGATGAGTGCAATCAATGCAGTATCAGATATGCTATATGAAAATATCAGTATATGGAGTCGGCCCAGGCTTAATTTCTGAGATACAGGGTGGAGCTCTGTACCGGAGGTGGGAAGAGAGGAGATATACCCCCAGGGTGTGGTGGATGAGCTCAATCAATGTAGTATCAGATAAGCTATCTGAAAATATCAACATATAGGGTCGAGCGAGGCGTAGTCTCGGAAATAGAGGGCGACGCTCTGTTCCGAGGGTGGGGAGATAGAGAGGGGTATATACCCCCAGGGTATAGTGGATTAGTGCAAACAATGCAGTATCAGATATGCTATCTGAAAATAGTAGCATATGGGGTAGGGAGAGGCTTTGTTTCGAGATACAGGGTGGAGCTCTGTTCCGGGGTGAAGGGGGAGAGGTGGATATACCTCAAGGTGTAGTGCATGAGTGCAATCAATTCAGTATCAGGTAGGCTATCTGATAATATCACCATATAGGGTCGGGCGATGCTTGGTTTTGAGATACACGGTGAGGCTCTGTTTCGGGGGTGGGGAGAGAGGGGAATATACCCCCAAGGTGTAGTGAATGAGTGCAATCAATGCACTATCAGATATGCTATCTGAAAATATCAGCATATGGGGTCGGACGAGGCTTAGTTTCGAGATACAGGGTGGAGCTCTGTTCCGGGGGTGGGGGAGAGGTGGATATAGCCCAGGGTGTAGTGGATGAGTGCAATCAATTCAGTATCAGGTAGGCTATCTGAAAATATCAGCATATGGGGTTGGGCGAGGCTTAGTTTTGGAGATAGAGGTTGGGGCTCAGTTCCGGGGCGGGGTGGGGGTGGGGATATACTCTAGGGTGTGATGGATGCGTGCAATCAATGCATTATCAGATATGCTATCTGAAAATATCAGCAAAAGGGGTCGGGCGAGGCTTAGTTTCGAGATACACGGTGGAGCTCTGTTCCGGGGTTGGGGGGAGAGGTGAATATACTTCCAGGATGTAGTGAATGAGTGCAATCAATGCAGTAACAGATATGCTATCTGAAAATATCAGCATATAGAGTCGGGCGAAGCTTAGTTTTGGAGATACAGGGTGGGGCTCCCTTCCGCGGGCGGGGTGGGGGTGGGGATATACTCCAGGGTGTAGTGGACGAGTGTAGTCAATGCAGTATCCGATATGCTATCTGAAAATATCAGCATATGGCGTCGGGCGAGGCTTAATTTTGGAAGTAGAGGGTGAGGCTCTGTTCCAGGGGGGTGGGAGAGAGGGATATACCCCCAGGGTATAGTGGATGAGTGTAATCAATGCAATATCAGATATGCTATCTGAAAATATCAGCATATGGGGTCGGGCAAGGCTTAGTTTCGAAGATAGAGGGTGGGGCTCTGTTCCGAGGATGGGGGACAGGGTAGAGGGGGATATACCCCCAGGGTGTAGTGAATAGGTGCAGTCAATGTAGCACCTAGTATGGTATCTGAAAATATCAGCATATGGGGTGGGGCGAGGCTTAGTTTCTGAGATAGATGGTAGGGCTCTGTTCCGAAGGTGGGGGAGAAGGGAGAGGAGGAATACCCCCAGGGTGCAGGGAATGGGTTGAGTCAATGCAGCATCTGGTATGGTATCTGAAAATATCAGTATATGGGGTCGGGCGTAGCTTAGTTTGCGTAATACATAGTAGAGCTCAAACTTTTACAAACTTTGAAGACAAAACTTGTATCCTGGAATGTTGACGACGGACAACCAGCCTGCCAGCCAGTCATCCAGCCAGCCAGCCAAACAACATCAATCCGCAGGACGGCTAATGCTTCGCAATCCGTCAAAAAATGTTGTGAGAAACAACAAAACAGGCAAAACATATAGAGTTTACACATGCGAATTGTTCTTGTTTTACTACTCGGAAATACGCTAGAACGCGTCTCCGGTCATCTAAGACCCCTGGAGCTTCCGGGGCCTCGGCCGCCCCTTGACCCTCGCCTATTTGTGCTGTGATAGTGGCCCCTCCCATCACAAATTGCTTCCACCGTGACTGATTTGTAACACTCTCAGAAAGTGTTGAAAACCTGTTATAGCGCTGTCTCAGAAGCAATACAACACTTTATAATGCTGAATTTAACATTTTGGCAAAGTGTTGTGTTGTTCCTGATACAGCACTATAATGTTGGATATAACACTTTTCCCATCACTTTCTCTGAGTGTTACAAATATAACACTTAATATAATGATGTCACCCCTCGGACATTTATAACGTTGAATACAACACTTTCATTTTGAGGATGTACATAATCAGTAGTTATCATTTATTCAGATCTGCGAAATGCCACACGGACAGGATTGGCTTTTGGTAGTTATACAGTAAGATTTTGTATTAATAACATTGAATGAATATATAGTTGTTCAAGAAATTTATTTCTCACAATTCTCCTATTTCGCTGTGTTTTAAATGTAGCAGTCTAAAGATCTTGCTATACTACAATCAAGGAATTTGATTGAAACGTCAAAGTGATATGAAACAATGACATCTGAGTTGTCTAACAGCTGTCTTAATTCATTTGATAACAGGGAGGTTCGTTTGACCTAGAAATGCTATAATTTAATTCCGATCATACTATCGGCAGACATTAACCATCAAATTGAATAAACATTGCCTTTGATTTTGGAGTGGATTTATAACATTGTATGAGTTGTTTCAGAGTTACAGCTTCAATGTTCTAGGCTAAAAATAAAAGATAAACTGAAATAAAGATTTCGCTTAATTCAGGATACAAGAAATGACGAACCCAAACCGTTTAGGCTTTGCTTTTCTCGTTGTAAAATTAACTAGAAACAAAGGGAAGATAACGGTGGATTCGTCCCCAGGTAAAAACAGCCATACGGTTCATTATGGTTAGGTTTGTAACTCAATGGTCTGTCGCAATGACTATTTTGTGGAGCTTAACATCTTCATAACATGAATGCGAGGATATTTTGATATTACAATTTCGAAACCTTTCGAATTATTAGCTTTGGAATAAAAGTTCACGTAGGGGATAGGTAGGAATCTCCCCCTCCCTGGATCGAGAGGTTTAGGAGGAAGCGGGCTGGCTCAGTCTGCCAGATCTAAAAATGTCATTTTCTCTCATTTAAAAAAAAATATTGTTTTGGCAGAAAAAAACCTTGCCCTCAACGCAATCGCCACTCAGAGTTCTACGGGACACTATGGTTATCCAGAGCAGGCAATTGACGGCAATTCCAATACTTACCACGTGGGAAGATGTACTCACACTAATAAGGAGGAGAATCCCTGGTGGATGGTGGAACTCTCGGGCGTTTATCTCATAGACAGTGTGGGTATCACTAACAGAGGAGACTGCTGTTGTAAGTCTACTATCTATCTATATTGTAAGGTATTGTTAGAGTAGTTTTCCCAGATTGTTATGCATGGGAAAGCCTGTATTTAGATTATGTTTAAGGATGTCCGCTGCTGGTAAATCAAAGTAATTAACGTTGTGAATAGTGTGCGTTGTTGCATTCATAATTGTGTAATATGAGGAAAAACAAAGAAAAAAATATAGGTTGGTGTGCATTTATTTAGCTGTAGGCAACGTTACGTATTCTCCATTGGATAACCCAGAAAACATAGTGAATAGCCCTAGTTTTGAAGCTTATTCATGCGAAATTCATACAAATAGTATTTAACTTTTTCTTATATTCTAACTGTATGCAGAGAATCACAATGTCTATCAAAATTTATCAAATTTCAATCGCTATCCTTAACCGAATAGCGATTGAAACTGGAATTGAGATTTCATAAGGGACGAATGAAGACTAATGCTGTATGATTACTGTTCGACACTTTCTATTTGACATAAAATCGAATGAACACGTAAAGCAAACAGAAGCATTGATCGCACCAGCTTTGTCAACAGATAATGGTTTTCCTTGTCTCCGGATACTCGTGTCTTTTGTCAGCGCATATGATTTTATGTATAGAACATGATTATCCTGTCTTGTTGACATCATTGAAAATATGTTGACCGCTTCTCTCTTGTAGGAAATCATCTTATGTTTCCATTATTTTTATTTCATACACATTTGGAACTGGTGCTAAGTGTCATACGAAATAGGTCTCTCGTATATTGACGCGTACAATCTTTGATGAAGGACGGTTGACTATCAAATGTCGGATCTGACGCTTGCTGCTCAAGTCTACCTTCTCTGGTGTCATCTTTGGCAACAAATAAACTCGGTCATTACCAGGAATATCCAATCGCTTGATGCTCCTGTGACCACGACGAATGGCCAACAAACATTGTAATTAATGTACATAGGAACAATGGAGGACAACCATGTTTTAGAATTCAGCACTGTGGTGAATTAGAGAGAGCCTAGTTTTTGACCGATCACAGCGATGACTAAACATGAATGTGATTTAAGGATGTCCGCTGGCGACTTTTGGCTTTGGCGGCCATTTTGCCTGTTTCAGATCTTTCTTTACACATCACCATATAGCACATACCATCTGATATTCTTTTCATCTCCTGCTTAGTGTTGGAAGTTGTGGCCCATGCCAAAGAGGATAATGTACACCACTCTGACAGACACATTTTCTATCCCATATTTCCTTCAGTGGATGATTGGCAGCTGTCATCACCATTGTTGTGATGACTGAGTATACTGAACCTTCATTCTCGTCTCGCGAGACTCCCTACTGCGAGAAAGAGTCTCACGTGTAAATGGGAGCCACCTCCCCAAAATTTGGGGGGTGAGTAGGCGACGTATGATTTTCACCGTCTGTATCCGGCTTGTCATTGACCTGCTGACTCCGCCGAATTAGAAGCGAATTGCTAAACATAACGTGGGCTATATAATTGGAAAATGACTCTTTCCGTTTCGTAGCATATCAATCACGAACAAATTATTGTCGGTATGTATTCTTGGCCGTGAAAGCGAGTTATCTAATACAGGAAGTAGTTCGCACAGTTCCGATCCATTCTCAAAGAGAGCCGTGTCTACCGCAAGACGGTACATCTTCGGAAAATTTATCCCGGGTTCTTAGCGTGACATGTACTTGATCAGGGCAAGGCAGTTGCAGCATTTCTGTTCTTCATTCACTACATAGTACTGTTCACACGCCCTATGACATGTACTTTTGTTGCTATCATTATGCAAGTTTTGTTGTTAAAAAAATAAAACTGAACGTTGAACTTTATTTATGGCCTACTCGTTTGAAGCAGCAGATATAAATTTAGTTGACCTAGATTCTGCATTGAAGATCAACCATTGAAACGCGGAAAACAACGAATTACGTCAATTATACCGTATTTTCGCCTGCATGTTGTCTGATCGTACTATTCTTGTTTATCTGATGATGCTAAACAATAATGATCTTGTGATCTTTGTGTTAGGTCATAAATTTTCTGAAGATGTACCATTTTGCGTGTCTACCCGCGGGAGAATAGTCCCGGTCGAGCGAGTGATGTCATGCTGCCTCGCTTTGAGATTGGAGATTCAAAAATGTCACCAGTTTACATGAGAGTCGCTTTGGTCTCCCGCGGGTAGACACGGCTCTCTTTGAGAATGGAGCGTGTGAGTGACATTTATCGACGTCACTGGGCTACCATACGCCATTGTTTTCACCGTAACCGTCGTCTATTGGACTTGTATAACTTTCGACTGCAGGACCTCACGTATCTGTCTACCTATGCCGAGAACATTTTCACAGACCAGGAGACAGCGTTCAAGTTGAATATGACATTCGGGTACATTTTACGGCACAAGGAGACGGACCAGGTGCGGTATTATTATCTCAGCAATAATACCTATGTGTTTGACCAGCCGTTCACGGTGACGGATGCGATTTCTCTGGAGCCACTCATCGACCAACTGACTACGTTGGATCCATTGGAATGGGCCCTGTTGCAACGCCCCAGTACCAAATGGCTTGCGGAAATGGTGACCAACGTCACATTTTTCGTCACGAAAATGAGAGATCATCCTATCGGTGCTCCTGTACTACTACCACCTTGGCTGCTTCATCGACACGGACTGTATGCATTAACGGGAGGGATAAAGGGGCCCTACAAAGACCGAAAATGTCTGTTTCGGTGTTTGGCCGTGCATCTGGACGAGTGTAATCCCAAGAGTTGTGACAGAGTGGCCAATGGCTATTGGGAACAGTATTTAGAGGAGCAAGACTTGGATGAGCGGCACTTCCGTGGAGTCCCTTTCAAGAATTTGGATGACGTGGAAACACTGTTCAACATCAATATCTTTGTATACCGATTACGATGCGAGGAGGATACATTTGTGGCTGAATTTGTTCGTCGTTCAACAGAACGGTATGCTTCTACGATGAAAGTCAATGTCTTCGACCACAATGGCGTGAGTCATTTTTCGCTGATCTACGATATGAGCCAGTACGCCCAGTCTTACAGTTGTGCCCAATGTCATCGGGTGTTTGACCGTTCCAACAACTTACATCGACACGAGAAGAGTTGTGACAACAGTGTGAAGCGAGCATATCCTGGTGGTGTGTATCATAATACGCCTACTATTTTCGAGGAACTGGCCGATGAGGGTCTTATCATACCGGAGGAGGACCGTTATTTTCCCTACCGGGCGTGTTACGATTTTGAGGCTCTGTTGGAGCCCATGGACATGTTTTCAGCGAAAACGCAGTGGACGCAGCGCCATATTCCCCTGAGTGTCAGCATTTCCAGCAACGTACCTGGCTATGACGCTGCACCGGCCTGTTTCGTGTCCACCGGGGATTCCCATGAGTTGATCGCCCGCATGATGGAGTATTTAGAGGAAGTCAGTGCGGCCAGTACGGAATTGTTGGTGTCCAAGTTCCAGGACATACTGGACCAGCTGGACAATCGGATTCCTATACCGGGTGTTCGTTTAGTGACGATGAAGAGTCCGAGTCCGAGTCGGAGTCGGAGCCGGAGTCGGCGCCGGAGCCCATGCAGTCGCAGGATGTGCCTTTACCTAAACCGTATGCGGAGAAATTGAAAGTGCGCTTCCTACAATACCTAGGCCAGTTACCGGTGCTCGGTTTCAACTCGGGGCGATATGACTTGAACATGGTGAAAGAATTTCTCTACCCCTACTTGGCCCAGGCTAATACCATCAAGTCCGTCATCAAGAAGATCAATAATCATATGGCCCTCACTACCACATCACTTCATTTCCTGGATGTACGGAACTACTTAGCTCCCAATTATAGCTATGATCAGTGGGTGAATGCGTATGACTGTGCACAAACCAAAGGGAGGTTCCCTTACACGTATATATCGACGCTCGACCGTTTGGAGGAAACACAGTTGCCACCCCGGGATGCCTTCTTTGACGATTTGAAGCAAGTGGAATGTCCGGAAGACACGTACCGGGAACTACAGCAGGTATGGAACGATCAACATATGCAGACCTTGCGAGATTTCCTGATATGGTATAATAACTTAGATGTGGTTCCTTTCCTGGAAGCGGCCGAGAAAATGGTTCAACTCTTTCGTCGTGAGATGCACGTCGACATCTTCAAGGAGTGCTTGAGTTTACCGGGTCTGGCGCTTCGCCATCTTTTTCAAGAGTGTCCCACGTACTTCTCGCTGATACAGCAAAAAGATGCAGACATGCATGATTGTCTAAAGCAGAACATTGTCGGCGGACCTAGTCTTATTTTTCACCGTTATCACGATAAGGACGTCACTACTCTCCCCGGTGGAAAACCCTGTGCTAAGATCATCGGTTTCGATGCAAATGCCTTGTACCTGTGGTCTCTGGCCCAACCTATGCCCAGTGGACATTATACACGTTGGTTGGCGGAAGGTCAGCATTTCACACCGCAACGCACTCCCTACAAGCATCTGCCTGACCAGTGGTTGGATTGGGAAGCCTATCGACGGGGAATTTATATACGCCATCAGACCAACGCCACAGAGAAGCGCATAGGAGATCGTCGACTCCGCGTCGATGGGTTTGCCCTGGTGGGTAGAACACCGACCGTATTCCAATTTTACGGTTGCTATTGGCACGGCCACGAATGCCATTTCAGCGCTGGACGCTTCAACGAACGACGTGGAAAAACACCGGAAGAATTACGGGAAGAAGTGCAGGAGAACAGCGATTACGTGAAAGAGAGAGGATACCATCTTATCGAAATGTGGGAGTGTGAATTTCACACCATGTGCCAGGCCCTGCCACATTTACGGCGTTTCCTAAAAGAGCGCGAGTATCCGCTCAGTCGTCGGCGACTCCTGAGTCTGCCACAGATGTTCCACGCCATTCGTTCTGGGGACCTCTACGGCTTTGTCGAATGTGATTTGCATGTTCCCGACACTCTCAAGCCTCTCTTCGCCCAGTGCCCTCCCATCTTTAAGAACACGCTGGTGGGTCGGGATGATATTGGAGACACCATGGGGGCCTATGCTGAGCAACACGAGTGTTTGCCTCGACCTCGACGGATGTTGATTGGCAGTATGTGGGCAGAGAAAATCTTGCTGGGCACTCCGCTGCTGCAGTGGTACATGAGCCACGGTGTGAAAATTACGAAAATATACCAAGTGATACAGTACGTACCCAACGCCTGTTTTGCGGAGAATGCTGACATCGTGACGTCTGCCCGTCGTCAAGGTGATCAAGACCCGACTAAGGCCATCATCGGTGAATCGTGGAAATTGACGGGCAATGGCTATTATGGCAAAACAGTCACGAACCAGGATAAGCACGTGAACGTGAACATTTGTACTACTTCCCAAGCCCGCAAAAAAGTGAATTCTCCTCTGTTTCGGTCCGTGGAGGTCATCGATGACGACACGTAAGAAATCACTTTAGCTAAAAAGACTATCCGTTACAACCTACCCCTGCAGATTGGATGTATGGTATACCAGGTGGCCAAACTGAGGATGCTCCAGTTTCTGTATGATTTCATGGGTGTGTATTTTAATCCATCAGACTGGCAACTCATGGAGATGGATACGGACTCGGCCTACATGGCCGTCTCTAATGCGGATTGGGAGTCCCTGGTGAAACCTGAGTTACGTGCACAGTATGAGGTGGAACGGGACCAGTGGTTCCCTCGACGTGACCATTACCAGTACGATAAGCGTACGCCGGGCCTCTTCAAGCTGGAGTGGAGTGGGGATGCTATGATTGCTCTCTCCTCCAAGACGTATTACTGTTACGGGGGAGACGAAAATAAGTTTAGCTGCAAAGGGGTGAACCGGCGCGATCCCAGCATCGACAAAGCCTTGTACCTGAACGTGCTGCAAAGCCAGGCCAGTGCGAGTGGAACTAACCGAGGATTTCGGGTGGTGGACCACCAGATGCGGACGTACATCCAGCAACGAGACGCCTTTACTTTCTTTTACCCGAAACGGAAAGTCCTTCCCGATGGCATCAGTACCACTTACCTGGACTTGTGAAAATTTCGAACACTATATCACTTTTGACACACGAGTTCAAAACTGTAAAGTCAGGATGGCCGAGTGGTCTAAGGCGCCAGTTAACTGTGCTGGTCTGCGAAATGTAGAACGTAGGTTCGAATCCTACTCCTGACAATTTTTTGTTTGTACATACCACTTGTATTCTATTGTACATACCACTTGTATTCTATTGTACACAGTGTAACCCCTTCTTGTTCACTTAAATAATAAAAAAAAGTCAAAACCATCATTTTGTTTTCATGAATCTTTTTTTTTTATTGAACATCAATGAACGTCAGAACAACAACGTCATAACAACAACGTGATAATAAAAAAAACAATAGTACTGCGCGCAGTGCATTGAATCAATTAAGTTAACCAGGGAAATGGAGCATGCACATTAAAACGAGAGGCAGTCCAGTCATAGACGAGTACATCACGGTCTTCGGCTTGACAATAATCATCAAACATGTGTACGATCGTTTGCATAGAATGTCCTCTACTCCGGTGAGTGAGATAAAACACACAGTACTGTCCGCAGACACTACTCAAGGGTCCTTGTAATCTTTGAGTATTCCAACGCCACACTGTAGTAGATACGCCCATGAATTTCATCAAATCGGGATGCAGGGGTGCAAGTCCGTAGGAATCAAAGTATTCGCCTTGGCCTAGGGTGTCCACGTACACAGCCACCCAATGTTCACCGGGTCGAGACCCAGGGTCTGTATTCAGGATGTAGGCTGCTGGGGTGGTGGAGTCGGTGGGAAACACATTGCGTGGAAACACACCTCGAAAGGGTACCCGAGGATCTCGCTGGAGTATGCCCATCTCCTGCTCTGTATCCATGACTCTAGCTGGCGTAGTCACACAGGACGTTTCTTTGCTGATCCACGCTGATGACGTTATCAAACTCGGCGTAGCAAATCACGTTAATGGTCTGGGCTAGAGCGACGGCGAAACGCAGTTCCAGCCGTAGGTTTCCTTTCTTGAGCAAGGCCAGTTGATGATCGTGTTCCAAGGTGGGGGTGAGGTCGAAGGCGAACAACGTGTACCCACGGGCAAAATCTCGTCGAGTGATGTTATTTCCTTCGTCCTGGTTGTTTTGTCCTGTGGCTGTAAACAGGTTCAGGTAGCTCCGCACATAGTTTTGGTTACCAAAATCAGGTTGTAACGGGCGGGCTGGAATTTGATGGCCGGCCACGTGCAGTGCCACAAAGTTGAGGTTGAAATGTTGAAAGTTGAACGGATTCTCCACCCACCCACCATTGAAAGCGGTGTTGGTCACAGACGCCAGGGTAAGACGTTTAGGGTGATCCCCTAGAAATAAATGTTCACGATTGGCCATCATCGTACCTGCTGGCACAGAGAACACCTTGGTCTGTACGCGTCGGATGGGGTACAGGGCTGGTTTTTTCGATAAGGCTTCCATGTGACTCAGCAACACGCCCTGTTGCAAACCCACCGTACGGACAAACAGGGCTGCATCTTCTATGACGATGTTGTATTTGGGGGCGTCTCCATCGGCCATCAAGGCGAACATGGGTGGGGAACGGATCAACTTGATCTTGATGGATACACCGTTCATCATGTAGCGGTCTTGCAGGAACAGATCGGCGTGCAGTCGTCCCATCATATCGACGGACTTGCTAGTGGCTGTAAACTGACTGCGATGGCCGAACCCATTATCGGTAGCGGTCACGCTATTCATGGCATTGGGTGTATCCCTGTAGTACAGTGAGGCTTGCAAGTGTGATTTTTTGGCATCTTCGCCGTACGACAACAGCGTCTCCATGTAGGCTCGGTACGGGTACGTATTGGTGGACGTACTGATGAGTTTATCGTTCAGACTGATATCCACCTGTTGGAACAAAGAGTGCAGCCAAAGATTCACCGGGCCTACTACCGCATCCTCCCCGATGGGGTCCCCGGCTTCGTCCACTATTTTGGCTTTCACGTACAAGTAGGTGTGGGCTAAATCCAGGTAGGCCGTATCTTTGTTTTCAATGGTAAATTCTACGGGTCCCGTACCCGTCAGGCTACCCAGGGGTCGATGTTCTACCCAACGTCCTTCGGCGACACTGGTCTGGGTGGATGGAATAGTCCACAAATCCAATTCACTGTTGGTAGACGGACACGACTCGGAGTGAATGAATGCCATTATGCGAAGATGTCTCTCCTACTCTTCTTCTTCTTCTTCTTATTCTTCTTTCGGGGTGTGCGTCGTCGGTGTGTCGGGCGTCGAATGACTCTTCGCTGTACCCGTGGTTGTCTTTTAAGGGCTTTGGCGATCAAGACGCTGCCGGCTTCTTTAGCCCGTCGTTTGAAGGCTTGTCGGGGTGCTGTGCCTCCCAAGACATCATCGGCCACGTGCAATCCACTGCGTACCGCTTGTTTACCCACCGCTTTGACACCCCGTGTCACCAAGGGCAAGAACGTTTTCACAATGCTGCCCAGTATATTCCCCAATCCGTGACCTCGTTGCATGCGTGCACCGCCAAAGATGGGCAAGCTTCCTCCCGTTTGTTTCTTGTAGTAGTCGGCATAGCTGGGCGTATGGCACTGGTAAGGCACGTACATTATACGAAGTGAGGAGAACGGGCTTGTCGGAAATGAAGTGTCAGCACCACTTTTCCTCGTTCGAATGCGACCGGGTGTCCCGTGTCATCTCTTATATCCACCGTGATCGTGTTGATATCGGTATGTCGTACGGGTAGGTAGAGTATATGGTCGAAACTCTGGGTCACTTGATCGCCATACTTCTTTTTAATGGGTATCACCCGTAACAGAGGTGTGTTCACATCGCACACAATATGGCTGTCCACTGCGTCCGAGTAGACGTAGAGTCCGTACATACCTACTTTCATATCCATCACAACGTCACCGTTGTCGGTGGTGGGACCCGTGTAGACGCTGTAAGGCAGACCTAACATTTGCTGTAGCCTAGGACTGAGTTTCACACCCACGTTGGGGCTGAGCAGGATACAGGACTTGTCGTTGTGTGCGTTGACATCGAAGATCACGTGGTTCTTGAAGGGATAGGCTTTCAGGGATCTTGAATTATTCGTCACCTTCCGTAGAGACTTATATTGCAACAAGGTGAGCAGACCCTCTATGAACGTCTTGGGCGTATCGTATTGGCCTTCGGGGAGAATGAGTCGGTGTACTTTGCCTTCGTAGGTCACTTCGTACCATACTTCTTGGCCTCGTACGTTGTACCACGAGTAAGGGTATTGAATATCCACCAGTCCACATTCCCACCGTCCAGGTAAATGCAACGGTTGCGGTAATTGAGTCACGTACTTGGCCAAGGTGTTGTCAGGAAACACATCGAGCGAACTGTTACTGGGCAACGTGAGGTAAAACATGACGACTGAACTTTCTTGCTTCTGCACCTGGCTTTAATAGGGCTCTACTCGGCGATTGCTGGGTCCGCTGCATAAAGGCCCAACGGTTAGGATTCCCCACCAATTCTTGAGGGGTGTGTGTGTCTTTCAACCCCTGAGCAAAGGCTTCCCAGCCCGGTGGATTAGAGTGTTTGCGAGAACGTACCGTATCGTTGATCAGATCGGTGATATGAGACCCCGGCACCGCTTGGTTTCCAATCAGCAGCTGCCCCTGGTCGGTCCAACCCATATTAGGATTCTGTTTCACCCGGTCCAACAATAAACGAGCCTTGGTCTTGAATGCTTTAGGGACACTGGCCAACACTTCCTGTTCCAGCTGAGGTGAGGCAGAGGATGAGGTTGTGGGTGGTGTGGGTGTTGTTGTTGGTGTGGGCGCTGCGGATAGGGGTGGTGGTGGTGTACTACTACCCCTATATTGATCCATAAACGTCTTGTACCGGTTCAGCGTGTGATGGTAGAGTTGAATTTTCTCGTGATCGGGTAGTCGACGTTGGAGTATACTATTCATCTCTTCGTCCAGAGACTGGAGTTGTTGCACCGTGGCAGGTACGGGATAGGGTGATTGCAAACTCTGTAACAGTCGAGGTTCCACCAGCACCATTTTTTTCGTATGTTCCATGACGTTTTTTTAGCGGGCTCCACCCAAGATGGATCCTACTAACGATCCCAGTACGGTAGCGGCTAAGGGTGCGAGGAGTGCGCGGAGAAATCCACCTCGCTGTAACACCTGTTTCTTTTTCTTGACACTACCCGTCTTCTTCACCAGCGTTCGGAGACCCGCCTTGTGCCGTTGCAATTTCCCTTTCTGCAGAGGACTGAGAGGAACATTCCCTTTTAACACATTATGCGCCACTTCACACAAACACCGTACCAAGTCTGCGTCCGCGCCGTGCACCAGGGCCCGGCCCACCTCCGGTGGCGCGCTGCGTAATACGCGGAGGGCCGGCGCGTGCTTGCGTATCCGTGCAGACATGATGAGGAAGTGAATGCTAGAGTGGATTGTCTTCTTCTTTTATTTGGGTGTGTACACCGTCTGCAACTCACCGGGAAAAATGTGGGTGCGCAATCGAAGTGCCGAGGGTGTGTCTTGTTTCAAGTCGATGAGTAGATACCCGTGAGCCCCTTGGGTGGCATCTTCAAAGGCTTCCCGCACAAAGGCCGTGTTTTAGGGTACATCTGTTTTGCCAGGTGCATAATTTGTGATGCGTCTCTGGGGTTTTTGAATAAGACCACATACTGAGCATTCAAACTAATGTTCCTGTGCTCTTTGTTCTTACTGAAGAGATTCTGGACGATGTAGATGATGCTCAACCGACGATGATGGCTTCCTTTGGTAAAGAGACGCGTGACTCGACTGTCCGTTTCGGTCATGAGATCGTCTACCACGACCAACGTGTCTTCTGGGATGTCCTCGGGAGGTAATCCTTCCACCAAGGTGAGTCCAGGGAGGCGTGCCAGTTCCTCGTACGCCGGTTGCCAAGCTCCATAACACCACAGGATGCGAGCCACGGGAGGTGAAATGAGGGCTGACCCGTGTTGGATGAGGCGTTGAACGAAGTGTGTTTTTCCCGACCCCGTCGGTCCAGCGATGAGACACGTGAAAGGATGCTGCCACCGAGGATCCATAGCGTTTTGGTTTTTTTATTTGGTGATTTGAGGTTCAGACGGAACGTCGACGTGGATTCCACCGGGGGTCGTAGTCGTGCGGGTACCGTTGACGTGGTAAACGTGATTCACCGGATCTCCCTCTAGGTGTTTTTAGCGTGGTGGTGTTGGTGGTGGTGGTGGTGGGTGGTTGTCGTGATCTGGTGGAGGGTTCGTCGCTTCTGAGGGTTGATACGGAAGAGGCTGGCGGAGTGAAAAGAGGTGGAGTAGTAGGACTAGACCGCGTCGTGGGCTGGATGTGTGGTGATAGGGTCCGTAGTCTCAGGGTTGATACGGGAAGGGCTGGCGGGTGAACAAGAGGACTAGACCGCGTCGTGGACTGGGTATGTGGTGATCGCAGCGTCGTAGGAGAGAGAGTGGTGATGGTGGTGGTGGTGTTGGGTGATTGCACTTGACGTTGAGACCCCGGTGGAGCAACACTTGGACGAATGGTGGAGAAACAGGATATCAGGTACGCCAAATCGTAGAACACTCCTCCAAATAAGGTACCCAGAAGCACTACTAGACACACCACAGTACCGACTTGTCCTTTTCGAGTCCGTAACAGTAAGGGTAGATGTGCACTATCCATGGTACAACTCTACACTGAAGGGTGTAGGTGATGTGAGGTAGAATTTATAGTCGTTTCATGTCACGACCTGACACCAGGAATTAAACGAACTGGGCCAACCTTGCCATTTGACGAAATGATAGGGGATGCCACGTCGACGTTCCGTTTTCAAAATCTTTTCCACCGTGTAGTAGTCTTTCCGTGTTTTCACCACCGGTTGTAATTCTGCCTGGTAAAACGTGCCTTGCAGTGTTTCTCCTTGTAGATCTTCCAGTTGATAGACGTGTGGATGTCGAGGCTTATGGCGAACGATGACAAAGTGCTCGTCACTCCAGTTGGGCAAGTAACTATTCTCAAATTGCCCTTTGACTTTACTGATCCTTACCACATCTCCGCGTTTGTAACGGGGTGACGTGAGTGGACTGGGGTTTATCGAGTACAGCGTACGGCGCACTTGATGTTCGTTGCGTTCTGTCACATCGAGGGGAGCTCGCTGGATACTGCGATGATAAGCTCGATTGTACCCCTGGACCAGTTGAGGTAGTACATCGATGTACCGTCGGGTGTTTTTGGCGGTAAAATACTTGTACATTCGTCCTTTGAAGGTGCGATTGAATCGTTCCACCACAGAGGCTTTGGTCTCGTTGTACGTATGGAAGAAAAACACCTTCTGTTTCTTAAGAAAGGCTTGAAAGTGACTGTTAAGAAATTTTGTGCCGTCATCCGTTTGCAAATAGAGGGGTTTGCGTCTTGAAAATCTGCTGGAACGCCCGTACCAGATTCTCTCCTGTTTTGGCCCGGATCGGCAGTACCCATGCGTACTTGGATAAAATATCGATACAGGTCAACATGTACCGATGTCCATCATTGTGGGGTGCAAATCGACTCATATCGACCAAATCAGCCTGCCATTGTGCGTCTACGCCTCCTACGATGACTCGGTTACGGCGAAAATGTCGTCGGGCTGCTCGATGTAAGCTATAAGTGTCTTTGGTTTTCAACCATTCTCGAACTTCAGTTCGACTGATGCCTTGGGAATGTTCAGCTCGAGCGAGCGCTCCCACAGCGCTATAAGCGGCTGGACTGGTAGGGTTGTAATACAAATCTGTTAACACCTTGTTCACAGTGGTACGCCACGTAGATTCCTGCCGCCCAGCTTTTCTCATTCCCTTTCGGGTGCCTGTCTTCCTACCCCTCATGTGGGTGCCCCTATTCTGGGTGCCCCTCGTCTGGGTCCCCGTCCGGGTTGCGCTGTGGTGTGTTCGCTTCATGAGTAGACACTGACACTCTAGCCTGTGTGCACCCTATAGATATAGTATTTCATCGACAATGGGGATTACTTTTTCCAAGGCTGTCCATAGATCAGGGTCCAGAGTAAAACCACCTTGCTTCAGACAGAGGAGTCGAGCAAAAAAGGGACCGCGGAAAATGTAGACGTCGTCACACAGGTGAATGCTATCACCGTCCAGGTCACCCAACAACACCCGTTTCAAGGTAGTCCAGCCTTCCGGTGACAAAGAGACACGCGCTTGGGCTTCACACGTACACCAACACCTACTGTCGTCATCGATGAGCTCCACTCGTTTGGGGCACAACAATAGGGTGCAGCCAGGTGTAAGAGTGCGGGTGGCCACAGAGTTCGCGTCGGGGTGCAGTAAGTCGTGGACGTCGGGGATAATAGCTTTCAGCGCCTGCCATAATGCCAGACGGAGTATGATAGGGGGACCACCACGCTTTTCTAACCGGGGAAATCATCTCTACCACTTCGTAGGTAGACACCTACTCCCACGTGCATGAAATCGACTTCGGGCTCTTTTCCCTGTAGCAACCGTGTCAATAGAGTCCATCCTGCTAGGGTTAAACATAGCTTCACCTCTCGGGGATGTTCTTCGATGAGCTGCAGTTGATGGTCATAGACGATCAGGGTGACGTGGGGAGTGAGTTGGAACAAGGCAAGCTCCCCAAGTGCTCCGTGCGCTGCCATGGTGGTGAATGACAAAACACCGACGAGGGAGACCTGTATATATCGAAGGGTCCACGTTGTGGTTTTTTCTCCCCTTCGTGAAAGTCCGTGATCACTCGGTAGTGTCTATTAAAACCCTAGTCCGTAGCCGTACACGTTATAGTTTTTTTTTACGTGCCTCTCTCTATCCGTACCCGTATACGTTATAGTTTTTTATTTTCCCCCTACCTTCGTGAAAGTCCGTTCGGGCTGTAATGTTATAGAGATAGGAATGGGTTTAACATGGGAATTGGCCATAGCCAATTTTGTGCAAAATGTGAGGATTGAAAATTAACCCAGGAAGGTATGTGCGCGCGGACGTCGCGATTCTTCGCCGACGTCCGCGCGCTGGCTGAGACCCACAACGAAAAAATGTTTCAGGGCCAACCCTAATGTTATAGAGATACGAATGAATTTAACATGGGAATTTGCT
>JAVTVY010000896.1:0-36543 GCA_036873755.1 Hanleya hanleyi
AGTGTTGAAGGGCTATCGTCAAGAACCTATGCGGAGAGTAAATTTGTAATTTTTAATACCTGCATTTGGAGATAATTTATGAAGGCAAGCAGGTCATGAATGTACAGCTTGCTCGAGAACGCTTGACAGATGCTGGTTTACTGTGAAATTACTCTATTTTATGCCTTATATATCAGTGAATGGGACATTAATTGGAATTACCTGTCCACAGTATTGACATTACCGGTAAAAGACGAGCTTTGATCGTTCTGTGTTTAGTCGATGACCCCTTTACCGTCGGATACTTGACATCTTATTGGGATATGAGGGGAACCGAATCTAGGCTACGTCTAAACACCAAGGCAACCATCGTCATTGGTGGAATTATTTATGACTCGGTACTCAAGATTTCTGTAGTAAAAGATGTGCAATATTTATAAACGTCGACGAAAGTATTTGTCGTATATCAATGTCTCATTTTGTGCTGTGGGAAGGAAATAGGCCGTACTGGCCGTATACAGTGGTGTTTGGATCCGCAATTACATCTTCCTAGCAACAAAAACAGCCGCCAGGATAGGCCTGAAGCAGTGGATGTGAAACAAATGTTGTGCAATGCGTAATTTGGGGAAATTAACATTGTTCTTTCTCTGGTGTATACTGAAATAGGGACCAACGTCAATGCGTACTCCAGAAATGTTTCTCACAAGTAGTTGACATTTGTGTAGAAGCAGCGAGTTCGCTTAATAGGAGATTGGAAGGAAGGTAAATGGAACGGCTTTCTGAAGTGCCGGTGTCCATGACACGGGCTATTCGCAGGAGAAGAGACTTAACTGATGGAGTGAGGTATGCGTATCTTGGTTCGCTCGGAGAGCCTCTCAATTGGCAGAGTATATTCAAACGGAAGGCGGAATTCGAACAGTTGCTTCAACACAATGTGGAATCGTCTTCGCTCCGCCTTCTACCCACTCTTTCAAGAACCGACAGCGGGGTAAACAGAGGTAGAAGACGAAAACCGGCCCAGCAGAGCAGAGCTCTCGGTCTACCTAGGTCAGGAAGCGCCTTGGCCTATGCAGAAATAACCCCAACAACGTGGACTATACCAACCAAAGCTAATGCTGTGGACCTAACTTGTCTCAGTATCACCAACGCCATCATGGCCAACCAGCCGAGCAGTCCAAGGAAGAGGTTTTCATATGAGCGATTAGATTATATCAAGCGTAATAATCCGAACCATGTAATGTTTGGCAGTGATAAAAACGTACCTAGTCCGTCACAAAGTGTCACCATGCCTGATGACATTAGTTCACCCGAAACTAAGTACAAGCAGGACGACGTAGCGGTAGAGGAACCCGGCCAGATATCCTCCCAAGAAGACATTGAACAACTTCGCGAAGATGCCAGCCAGTTAAAAACTATTATTAATAACCGTGTAAGCGACAGCGACAGGGTTAGCTTATCAAGGGAGAAGGTTTCCCCTCACCTGGTTAAACCAAACCCCCCAAAGACCAAATCTTCGGGTAGGTCTAAGCGATCTACAGGAAAGTCGATTCTCAAACGTATCAAAGAGAAATTCGAGAAAGGACCGGAGCTCCATCCTATCAAAGAGGAGCCGCCATTGGCCAGTGTGAGAGAGATATCTTTTGATGGAATCGGTCAAGTTCTGATGACCAGTCAACCACAAAAGAGCAATATACAGACAGAAACGAAACGCCATAAAAACTACAGACTAGGTGGTTCCACGAAGAGCTCGAAAAAGCGTGCCGTGAGATTCAGTGTGTGCGATATTGTCCATGAGTATGATCCATTATGACGAAAACGGGCGCATTTAATGAGAAAATGAGTCATTTCGAACAAATATGGCTACAGGAGATACCGCCAGTATTTAAACTCTAACTCAGCAGAATGAGATTTATTGTGAGCGTAAGGTCGAACATCGTGACTAATGTTTGACCCCGAACTTTTGCATACATTGGCAGGGTATTTGCATATCAATTCAATGTGAACTGACTTTGAAATTTCATGGTTCTAATTATATTTATGTAAAACGATGCCGTCAGATAAAAAGAGGTAAGAATCTCTCGTTTATCAAGAAATATTTTCTCTTCATCGACAGGATTCTACTTGACCTATTAAAGGAGTGTTTCGATATTTGCATTCTGGAGTGTATTTGGTCAGTTCGAAATTCTTTCCGTCAGCGGTTGCTGTTACTCCGTCGACCTGCAGGGATACACAGCACGGAATTTACCAATTTGAGACCGTTTTAATCAACATGATATAATTTTGCAACATCAACCAAAAACTTCCATGAACTGTAGGTTACACACCACTAAATGATTCTTGTACCGAGGCTTATGTTGGAGAATGGAAGATCGGATACAGCGATTGGACCATATTTATGGACCATATTTATTCCGGCCGTGAATTGCTTTGTGTAACACTTTTTATTTATCTTTCTACAATAGTCGATTATCATAAAGATTATTGTTAACTCGTAAATAAAAAGTTTCTGCAAATTTTCAGTAAACACACCTGCTGATTCTATGACATCTCTTCCTTTAGCTGTGGCCCGGAAAAGTGATATATCACGTCACCTCAATTTTTGTATATGATTGAAGGCTTTCTGATAATATATGTCATTGGTCGCGCGGAAATCATAGGAATTTAGTTTTCTGGACATGTTCCAGGCCAATTTAATGGTGTGTAACCTCAACCTCGATGGGAGTCAAAGCGTGAACTTTTCATGTTGGATTCTACTGAAAAATGTCAGATTTGGATTGTACTGCACGAGGGATGTTTCTAAAAATGTTATTGTGTTATCTAGTCCCAGGCCGTTTTCCATTGTGTCCTCAGCTCTGTGTTGTAGGTGTAGGTACTTGATATTAGTAATTGATTAATTTTATTGAATACGGTTCATAATAAGCCTGGAGCTGAAACTAATAAAATGCCTAAGTGAAACACGCTTACTCTCTGCTCAATCCGAATGACGTTTTCAGGCAGGAAACAGCTGTGTAGAGAATTTACTTTCTATTGACCGTATGTCGAATTCATAGTAGCATTCGTTGAATAGTGCTGGGCTTCAATTGCGAATTTTGACAGGTAATTACGAGACAAGGCCAGAGGCGCTGTTTTGAACACAATGGTGTTTATTCGTTGACAGATACGACATACTGCAAAAATGGCAACCCAGTGTCAAACGCAGAGTAGTTCCCAATTTTACAATGAAGCACACATGTGATTCAAGGGAGACAGATCTTAAACTCTAAAGAATGATCCTGCTTGAATGCAGTTAAACGAAACAAAGAAGTCACTTGAACTAAACACGGCTATATGCTAAAGTTTACAAATGGTGATTTATTATCACTTCACATTTGACTTGCTTAATCTGAAGAGCCCACGTGCGGAATATTTAATTAAGGGTATCAAACCCCGTTGAATTCAGCCCCTAATTAAAATCTGTCGAAGTCCAGCACTGAATCCCTTTTGAGGAAACAGATTATTCGTTTAGGAAAGCTGACCTCTATTGTTAGGTCAAGCTGGAGAAAGTCCCAGCATCACATCTACACTGGTCAGGAAGTTGCGCCCCCTAAAATCTGACCACCACTTTTAACACGGACACATAATCTAATCAGTCAATGATCTGTTAATTTAATTATCGAACATTGCTGATTTACAATATAATAAAAATCCAAATGTTCAAAATCACATCTCATATGTAGTATCCGACTCTTTATGTTGTTAGAGGCTCAATTTCATCTGGATAGATTCAGCGGTGTGGAAGTGATTTCGCGTGGCATTCGAAAGGCTCTGCTGTATACCGATGTACTTGTTCGCCCAGTTTGAATGATAAAAATGATCAAATGAGCCGGGTCAATACCACTGATATATAATATGTTATTCTTATTATAAAATAGATTTGGCACTGTTGATGTTATTTGTGGCGGACCGAAATACTGGATACATTGGACGATGGATTGGGCCGTAACTAAGGTTCTTGACAGACATTTGTTCGCAGGTATCATACTGGGCTGCTTTGCGAGCATATTAATGGGTAATATCCACCTAGTGCTAGATACTCCACGGGATCCTTAAAAGGCTGCTATGACTATCTATTGATTCGGCTAGCAGATTCGATTGGTTGTGTTGGAGGTATGGATGGTCGTACGACTGGTACCGTTGGCTGTTTATTCACCCTGGCATTGGCCTGGCTATGTCGTGGTTGTCAGATTGTTGTATATTCTGTACATTTATTTTTAGTTGAGTAGACTCCCGGTGTTGCCTGTGTATTCGGTTGTATACGAATCAGTCTTTCTCCATCTCCAGAGGTTCGCATGGTGAGTCGTCTAGTGATGAAAACCTTCTAACGCCAGTTGTTTTGCCCCCAGAATGAAGAACCAAAATGTCAAGCCACCACCATTCACAGGGAGTGAAGGTTTTGTATAATCCGTCCAAGGATGTAGCTGCGCTGACAGGGTGGACCGCTGCGGAAGAAATTCTACCACGAATACAAGGCAACGCTGGAGAGTTCGTCTATTGACAGCTCTCTAGCTGGAAAGGTCAGAAATAATATCACTTTGTTGACAGACGAGCTTAACTATCGGTTCAGTAAGGTGACCTCTGCAACCTCAGTAATCTTTGCAAAAAAAAGACGGAGAAACTGCTGAAAATTATACCCAAGACCTTAAAGGGTCGTATGACAAAGCTCACAAAAGAAGATTTAACGAGGAAGTTCCTGGGTGGCCTTAGCGATAAAAAAGACACGGTTTTATCCAGAAACCAGGAAATGTGGACGAAGCTGTGTGCCAGATCTTAAGAGTAGAACTAGCCTCAATGGAAATCAACGAAACAGGAAACCAACCATAGATATGGTGAAGAGTGCTCGCTTGAGCAGCCAAATGTATGGTCAGAGGTAATGTATCCATGGTAAGCATGTTGCGATAAATATCCAGAGCCAACAGAATTCCAGAGAGGCCGAATAATGGTTCAGAAGCTGAGAGAAGGCTTCACGGAGGCGTTTGGCCATCTGAAAATCAGATTGAGTCCTCGAAGAACACACAACCAAGAAGAACATTCACCTGACATCATCCCCAGAATAATTACAAGCGTCATTCATAATTCAGCCGTCGTCCATTAGAGAATATCCGCGTCCATAATCCAAAGACCTATTCCATATAACAGTATTAGCACCAAATGCAAAAAGACAATCATAGTATACATAAATATAGGCTTGTTTCCCGCAAGAGAGAAGCGGTCAACAGTTTTCAATGATGCTGGCAAGACATCATGATGTCCCAAAAATATCAAATCCGTATCGCTGATCAGAATTCTTAATCCATAATATTCGTTGTAAAGTCGTCATCTAAAGAATGATGTGTCTCAGTCACGCTTTGATTGTGACTGTTCATATGAGTACCATGAGGATCTTGAAGCACATGGGCTCATACGGCCCCTAGCCCCGGGTTAAGCGAAATTAGATACAAGTTACGAAACGTAACGCCATAGATCTTGCACGCTACGCTCGTATTTTGCTATCAGCATGCGATATGTATCGCCAAATTTGAGAAACTTTGAGTGGAGGCGCTTGGTGGTGTAGCCCTGTTTTATAAGTTTCTGCAACAATGTTTTGTGACGTTGATTCAAATCGTCACATTTAACACAGGATCTAGCAAATGCTACTAGGCGTGATATGTATACGCCATATGCAGGTCCCACTGGAATATTACTGTCCAGAAAGGGATAGTTTACGATGTCGAAATTGTAATCATCTCTTTTGTCATACAGTCGACGATAGACTGGTCTTGCAACGTAGCCAATCCGAGTTTCCTCGACACGAATTTCAAACAATAGCCTAACTTTGCACTGTTAGCCGTGACCCGCTGTGAGATTCGCCCATACATTTTGACTTCGTTTGTCTATGCTACAACATGGGGGAATGTTTTGAATCGGTATTAACTGGTACAAATATGGTAAATATGGTAAATATGCAATATATACTTAATATTAGAAGAAAGGGCCATTATGATTACCATAGTGAGTATTTTGGCAACTTTAAATTGAAATTTGCTAGATATCGCTGGTTAGAGATATTACCTAATGCTAAAAAGCATAGGGAAAAACGAAAATTAACTACTCATAAATATACAGGCGAACTCATTCAAGGGAGACAGATCTTAAACTCTAAAGAATGATCCTGCTTGAATGCAGTTAAACGAAACAAAGAAGTCACTTGAACTAAACACGGCTATATGCTAAAGTTTACAAATGGTGATTTATTATCACTTCACATTTGACTTGCTTAATCTGAAGAGCCCGCGTGCGGAATATTTAATTAAGGGTATCAAACCCCGTTGAATTCAGCCCCTAATTAAAATCTGTCCAAGTCCAGCACTGAATCCCTTTTGAGGAAACAGATTATTCGTTTAGGAAAGCTGACCTCTATTGTTAGGTCAAGCTGGAGAAAGTCCCAGCATCACATCTACACTGGTCAAGAAGTTGCGCCCCCTAAAATCTGACCACCACTTTTAACACGGACACATAATCTAATCAGTCAATGATCTGTTAATTTAATTATCGAACATTGCTGATTTACAATATAATAAAAATCCAAATGTTCAAAATCACATCGCATATGTAGTATCCGACTCTTTATGTTGTTAGAGGCTCAATTTCATCTGGATAGATTCAGCGGTGTGGAAGTGATTTCGCGTGGCATTCGAAAGGTTCTGCTGTATACCGATGTACTTGTTCGCCCAGTTTGAATGATAAAATGATCAAATGAGCCGGGTCAATACCACTGATATTCCTACGAAGTAGGCTACCGATCGCAAATTGTCCGGTAATGAGTGAGTCAGTCAGTCCATCCGAATCCTTTCGTCGGCAAAATAAGGAGAACCGTTGACATTAGAACCTTGATTTTTGGCATGAACGTGCATTAGGGCATTGTTACCAGCAAGTTCTGATCTGAAATAATTCTGATTAAAATTAGATTTATAATTAACACTTCAGTATATTGTTATATATATGTAAGCTGTAGCCTGTAACGTGTATCCTGTTTCACATCCAAACATGTCATCATTGCCAAGAAAACTGTGGTCCGTTTTGCTCCAGCGTTTTATCGCATTTAATGACTAGGCCTATCAGTTACTCTCCGGCTAAAAATACCCTACTGCATATACCCTCAAAAATTCAGCGCTGTTTGCACAACGAAGATGAGGTTGTTTAACGTTTATCATAAAGAAAATCACCGATCAACTGCCATAGAATATAATGTGAAACAAGGAAACCGGAATAGTACATTCATCAGATTGCCGATACCCAAAATGTGTTGTCTCATATATCTAGATAACAACGTGATGTAGAGACGCTATTTATTCGTCTTTGTACCGGTTATGCTCAGGAGAATCACATAGAATCATTATTATCTTGTGCATAGAAGGTGTTGGTCTCGAGTTGAATTACCGTAAACTACATAAATGCTACCTTTCTATACTATAGTACTATATATAAAAATTTGGTGTATTGTTGGGAAAATAATGTGATTTAAAAAGTTGTTTTGATCCTGGACAAGGGCACTAAAAACCACTAAAGAGATGTAGATGTATTTTCACACGTAAAGCTTGAAATCTAGTGAACCTATATTATTCAATCTGTTTCCTTTAAAAAAAAAATGTAAAATTAAATCGGTGATCGTTATTTATTTTGGAATGAAGGCGCATTAGGAGACTGTTACCAACAAGTTCTGAGCTGACCTATGTTTGATGCAAATTTCTGGTGATTTTTGATGAAAATCAGTGGCGATTCCGACTTGGGCGGTGCCCATCTTAATATAGGCAGGATTTCAACTGGGGGTGAGGATTTCCAAGAGTTCAGTTCGTGTTCGAGTCCTAATGCCTACTGTACTTCGTAGGTCCTGTGACGTTAGTCACACTGCTCATGTATAATATGTTATTCTTATTATAAAATAGATTTGGCATTGTCGATGTTATTTGTGGCGGACCGAAATACTGGATACATTGGACGATGGACACTTGTTCGCAGGTATCATACTGGGCTGTTTTTGCGAGTAGTGCTAGATACTCCACGGGATCCTTAAAAGGCTGCTATGACTATCTATTGATTCGGCTAGCAGATTCGATTGGTTGTGTTGGAGGTATGGATGGTCGTACGACTGGTACCGTTGGCTGTTTATTCACCCTGGCATTGGCCTGGCTATGACGTGGTTGTCAGATTGTTGTATATTCTGTACATTTATTTTTAGTTGAGTAGACTCCCGGTGTTGCCTGTGTATTCGGTTGTATACGAATCAGTCTTTCTCCATCTCCAGAGGTTCGCATGGTGAGTCGTCTAGTGATGAAAACCTTCTAACGCCAGTTGTTTTGCCCCCAGAATGAAGAACCAAAATGTCAAGCCACCACCATTCACAGGGAGTGAAGGTTTTGTATAATCCGTCCAAGGATGTAGCTGCGCTGACAGGGTGGACCGCTGCGGAAGAAATTCTACCACGAATACAAGGCAATGCTGGAGAGTTCGTCTATGGACAGCTCTCTAGCTGGAAAGGTCAGAAATAATATCACTTTGTTGACAGACGAGCTTAACTATCGGTTCAGTAAGGTGACCTCTGCAACCTCAGTAATCTTTGCAAAAAAAAGACGGAGAAACTGCTGAAAATTATACCCAAGACCTTAAAGGGTCGTATGACAAAGCTCACAAAAGAAGATTTAACGAGGAAGTCCCTGGGTGGCCTTAGCGATAAAAAAGACACGGTTTTATCCAGAAACCAGGAAATGTGGACGAAGCTGTGTGCCAGATCTTAAGAGTAGAACTAGCTTCAATGGAAATCAACGAAACAGGAAACCAACCATAGATATGGTGAAGAGTGCTCGCTTGAGCAGCCAAATGTATGGTCAGAGGTAATGTATCCATGGTAAGCATGTTGCGATAAATATCCAGAGCCAACAGAATTCCAGAGAGGCCGAATAATGGTTCAGAAGCTGAGAGAAGGCTTCACGGAGGCGTTTGGCCATCTGAAAATCAGATTGAGTCCTCGAAGAACACACAACCAAGAAGAACATTCACCTGACATCATCCCCAGAATAATTACAAGCGTCATTCATAATTCAGCCGTCGTCCATTAGAGAATATCCGCGTCCATAATCCAAAGACCTATTCCATATAACAGTATTAGCACCAAATGCAAAAAGACAATCATAGTATACATAAATATAGGCTTGTTTCCCGCAAGAGAGAAGCGGTCAACAGTTTTCAATGATGCTGGCAAGACATCATGATGTCCCAAAAATATCAAATCCGTATCGCTGATCAGAATTCTTAATCCATAATATTCGTTGTAAAGTCGTCATCTAAAGAATGATGTGTCTCAGTCACGCTTTGATTGTGACTGTTGATATGAGTACCATGAGGATCTTGAAGCACATGGGCTCATACGGCCCCTAGCCCCGGGTTAAGCGAAATTAGATACAAGTTACGAAACGTAACGCCACAGATCTTGCACGCTACGCTCGTATTTTGCTATCAGCATGCGATATGTATCGCCAAATTTGAGAAACTTTGAGTGGAGGCGCTTGGTGGTGTAGTCCTGTTTTATAAGTTTCTGCAACAATGTTTTGTGACGTTGATTAAAATCGTCACATTTAACACAGGATCTAGCAAATGCTACTAGGCGTGACATGTATACGCCATATGCAGGTCCCACTGGAATATTACTGTCCAGAAAGGGATAGTTTACGATGTCGAAATTGTAATCATCTCTTTTGTCATACAGTCGACGATAGACTGCTCTTGCAACGTGGCCAATCCGAGTTTCCCGACACGAATTTCAAACAATAGCCTAACTTTGCACTGTTAGCCGTGACCCGCTGTGAGATTCGCCCATACATTTTGACTTCGTTTGTCTATGCTACAACATGGGGGAATGTTTTGAATCGGTATTAACTGGTACAAATATGGTAAATATGGTAAATATGCAATATATACTTAATATTAGAAGAAAGGGCCATTATGATTACCATAGTGAATATTTTGGCAACTTTAAATTGAAATTTGCTAGATATCGCTGGTTAGAGATATTACCTAATGTTAAAAAGCATAGGGAGAAACGAAAATTAACTACTCATAAATATACAGGCGAACTCACCGTATGCGAATTAAGTCTCACTGCGTAAAGTCAGGTTATTGTTTGAGATCAGGATTTCAGTAAAGAAACCGTTCTAAAAGCGTTTTCTGTATCATGCTTCCAGTGTGGTCGGAATCACTTCAACAGAGACTGCACCAATAAGGTGACGGAGCAGTTGAGCGTCAAACCACTTCTATTTGATCGGAATTGAAGGCAACATTACAAGGGTGGTGGAAAACGATGCCGGAGTACTGACAAGAAGTCATCTGACCCCACAGACAAATATACTGAATGCATAATTCTAAAACATCACAATAACCAAAAGTGATCCCTGTGATGATTTGTATCCCATACAACGCCGTGATAATAACTATTTCCAGAGTTCTGCCTCTAATGGACAACAAACATTTGAATCGTCAAACATTCAGAGATCTGCTAAATAGGGCAATAGACGGTCTCAATTGACACCGACCTGTCCGACAGCAGTTTTGAAATAACACAGCCAACCTAAAGAGTTCAACCCGTAACCCGAAAATATACATTCATTTATTTGCAGAATATATTGTCTGGGTGGACATTCAATGCACACCTGGACAGAATCGGGAATGCAGGATTGAACCTGAATCCGTCAAAGTGTGAGCTTTTCAAAAGACAAATATTTTAGGTCACATTATTTCTCAAAGGGGATTTTGTCTAATCCGGACAATGTGAATAAACTCGTGGAATGGCCCACACCAAGGAACGTAACCGATGTCATTGATTCGCTAGGAATGAGCATCTATTACAGGATATTAGTGAAGAACTATTCCCAGATTCAGTGATCTAGCCCGTGAAATTACTGGGTGGCCTACCTCATGAAAGCATCGCGTGTTACATCAGTGTTCAACTACAGCTGTCTGTCATATGTGTGACTGGCCTACCCCACGATATAAATAGTTATTACAGGTATTTAACTACAGCTGTCCGCAGTATGGATCTTACCTCATGAAACCATCGGGCATTACAATACCAAACTACATTTGTCCCTGAAAGGCGCGAGTGTCCTATATCAAGGAATCAGTGAATATAACAGCAGTATTCAACTACAGCTGTCCGTAGTAGGTGAGAGTAGCCTACTAATTGAAATTATTCGGCCTACTCGTTTTCTGTCTGTGAATCGACATGAAGGACTCCTCATTTCCGCGCACTATAACATACCGGTAACTCGCACGTTATGTGGACAGCTGTAGTTCAATACTGATGTCATACACATTGATTTTAGACCACTCACGCCTTTCACGTACAACTGAACGGTAGTTTGATATTGTACTGCCCAATGATTGTGGCTTGTGGTTTAATCCCACCTGAAGGGTCCACACATGTTATCTTAATGGGAATGTTTTCAAGATTCGACTTGAGGTTGACAGGGCTGAGGTTGGTATTTATTCGTCGATATGCATCGACGTAGGACATACAGTCATGTGACAATCTGAAGTCAAACGCAGAGTAGTTCCCGGAATCCAGATGTGAAAAAACTTCATGAAGCTCTGATCTTAGATGCTTGCTTTTACATCACTCATTTACATTCACATTTAATCTGAAGCTGTATGCAAAACGCTTGAACAAAACACTTAGCTCACAGAAACTCCATCCAATAACGGTTAGATGCGACAGTTAATGAGAATCGATTTACCAATACGATACTTTTCCTCATTATGATCAGTTCACACGTGACCTGTCCATTCTCAAGAGCCCATGTGCGGTTGGTGAATATAAAGTTAGATGCACAGACTCCAGTGAGCTCGGCTGTAAGCACTGGATCCTGTTTGAAGGAATCAATAGATTCCAGCTGTTTAGGACACAGACACGAAACCTAACCTCTACTGTTCGGTCAACTTGGTGAAATCCATAGCATCGCATACACGAAACGGAAATTTAACTGACCTTCAATCTACAGTATGAGAAAGGCAATTAAAGTCTCTGATACATAATAAAAGACAGTAAAAAAGGAATTATTAAACTACTATTGATCCTTGACTTTACGCCGAGAATAATAAAGACGATTGGGTAGTTCTAAATCAAATGAATATTGTGAGACGTCTCTCATACATCACATCATATTTCACAAGCTGTAGTTGAATACTGGTGTCATACCCACTGACTTCATGAGGTAAGACCACTCGCATCTCACGGACATCTGTACTGTAGTTGGATATTATAATGCTGTTGTCTCACCATTTTAATTTGGCTGTTGAAAGGGAAATGCTAGAACACGTACGAAAAGAAATTCGTACATTTTCTCTAGATGATTGTCCGGATTTGTCATATTTTTTCTTCAGTTTAAAGTTGAAAGAATTTTAAAAGGGGATTGTACGACTTTGCTTTACGAATGCCGTAGCTGACTTGTCTCCTAAAATGATGGACTAAATATGCCCATTAAGAAGATATATACTTGTAGCAAGTTTTTGTTGAAGATTTTCCAATGATGTATGGTCGAAGAGAGAAACCCGTCGTCTGTTTTCAGGCATACACAGTTATGTGTGGAGTGCACCCATAAAGGATGCGGGACAGTGGTGAAGAAAGAAGTCCACATCACTCAATAAATCAGTTCCCGTCAACTAGGCTTCATCATATCGGAGCGAAGTCTCAGTAATTCCGGAACAGCAAAACTTGCTATATACCTGGATATGGCATTGAATTTATCTGCTGATGATGGTTGATGCAAAAATTCTGACATGAGCAAATAGTTCAAGAATAATATGCACCAATGTGGCCAGGTTGTTTACGAGAGGCTGTATGCGCGGTTGTATAAATTGATGAAGCAGAAGTATTTCCAATACACGACCATTCAACGTGAAATAAGACAATACTTTATTCAATATCATACATATAAAGAGGCCTGCAATAAATAGAGAAAAGAGCACTATATATCAACTATAATAAGGGGGGACAAGAAAAGGAATCTCTCGTCTATCGACAGTTTAGTACACCAAGAACTGTCGGATTTTTATTATTAGCTCGAATAAAACATTTCGAAAGAACCGTAAACCTATCTGATCGGATTAATCAACAATGGACGATAAAGGAGATCGAGAACAGGGTAAAACTTCAGCCAATAAATACCCGCCGTGTGAATGTACCTCTGGATTAAACCTGGGCCACCAGTTTTGACATGAAACACTGAGAGTTCCCAAAGCTGAAAGTTTCATGCGAAAAAGATAAATTATCGTTTTTATGGGAGACAATAGCGACCACTCGCGTTCACGCATTTTCGCCATGCGAATGGCCGAGGAAGAGACGGAGCGAGAATGAGAGTGGCCTCTATCGCCTTCCATAGGTTTCTGTAATCCATGTGAGGCGACTTTAAAATTTCTAAAACACTTTTCCGAAATTCGAAATATTTACCATGCAATACACGCACTATGAAATTAAAGGCTGTTGAATTGCACTCTTAGCATTAGCGAAGCTTGATAGAAATACTTCCCAACATTTGGAATTCAGCGATAGATTGATCCAAGTCTCTAACTAGATCAGACCGGAAATACATGGAATATACAAACGAAATATTGATCCTGTAAGTGAAAACGAACAATTTCCAGTTTAAGAACGAAAGATGTATAGCCGAAACCCGAAATAAAAGAAAACCAAAGCGAAATCGAAATGACGAAATAGGTCAACGACATTGACGAGAAGAACACAATATCTATGTTCATTGAATTAGCTCACAGAATCTAATTGATACAATGACATGAACGTTTCTTCTCAAACATCGTACGAAATCATACCCACAGTCTAGGAAACCTGAAATTATGATACAGAAGTTAAGGAAAACGATGCTTGAGACAAGTTTCCTGTCAATCCAAAAATCAAAATTCTTAACATTTGTTTTGCGAAACAATACTTCTGCACAATTATTTTAAATTGACCTCTCGAAAACCGAAACAGCAAAAGAGATATTGGAAACTAAATAGCATAATTCCCTTACTCTGTTTTCGAAACAAAATCACGAAATACGGAATGACAGAAACCGGTTTGGATACAGTTTCTTCGAATCCTGTGTTGAATGTTTTAGCTTTTCTGCCATGTTCTTGCTTCCAAAAATGGAGCGTTCCAGTCTCGAAATCGAAGCAATAAAATGAGAAAAAAAACGAAAAATTCACTTAGCAGGTATATCTAGTTAGAAGTATTTCCGAAAGCTAATTGTTTAAGAGCTAACAGAGTACCAAAAACGAAACCTTCATTAATTCTGATGGAACATTTCAGCTCTAAAGAACGTTTAGATTTGATTTAAATATAAACATCAACATGAAAACGAATTTCTGTGATGTTAAAACGAAGCTGATGCAAAAACCCAAAACCATGCCATTCTAATTATGGTAATTGACAACAAATATGAAAGAAATACCAGTTTACTCGGGTCACTGATGACCCTGTACCCGAAAATGGATTGGACAACTTCGAAAAGTAAACAGGACCTAATACACCGGAAGTGCTAGTTCTATCAGCTGATTGGTTAATTCGGCCAAATCGACAGGAAGTGGCATTCACAGAATCTGATTAGAAAATTGGTATTGTGCAAGTTTCCAATTTTAATTTAGCCATCTACCGTTACTTAATCAATAGCAAGACATCTCTCTCCCTGCATAAACTCCAAGGTTATACAATTCTAACGTTTGAAAAATAGATACATATATGGCAAAGTTAATAACAAACAATAAAATAGTAAATCCCAAAAGGTTATTGGCACATTTGCAAAATAGTTATAAGAAGCTGGTAACACTGGTCTGTGTGACCTTGTCTCTGTTCGTGGTAACCAACGTGGAGGAACCCACTCGTGTGAAAATTGGCTCCAACGGAGAAAAGCGGTGGTCCAGCAGAATGGCAGCCTTCTGTATCCCAGAATCATACTTTGATCGACCACTCTTGCCTGATGTACTGTTCGTCCCATTCAGAGATCCGTTTTCGTAGGCCCGTAAACTGTTCAAGTAAGCGACCACTTTATCTTGGTAAGAAATATTAGGGGATACCACCGGACGACTTGTATTTGTATGATATCTTGGAAAATAGTATTCCTCCATTTCGTGGGGATATTCGAACGGTCTCGGTCCATTTTTTCGCCCAGAAACATCACGCGTCTGTTCTCGAGTGGGTCTGTTCGTACCGTGATTGCTGTTTTCTTTGTCCAGTTTCAGCTTTGGAAGAGTCGTTGTTGTTGAATTTTCAAACTTCTTCGCTTTCTTGAGAACCTTTCTCGCTGGAAAATGAGTTCGATTTGGCTCGTAGCATGGCATTGTTGATGTCCGATCTTGGATTTCTGCCCGATTCGTCGAGGCGCTGAACCGATTCGGTCGACAATTGCGCTGGGCCATCGTGGCCGTGTTGTAGAAAGTTAGCTCTTTCCTCGGCGTTTCCACGTTTTTCAAAGTACATTTTCCCGTCATGACTTTAGAAAGATCGGCAACCTCTTCCTCACGACAACGCTGTGAAATATCGTGCAATATCTGCTGTTGTTTACCCAAACGTCTCTTCTCAAAACTATTGGACAGCTCAGTGATTGCGACTTTCTCCGGGGTTGGCAGCCGTCGGTTTGCATCACGTCGCCGTTTGGCGTTGTGCAGCAGCCGAATTTGTTGTTGAACTGCCGGATCGTTAGGATGTGGCGGTAAATTGTCAAATGTTATGGTTGCGGGAAACATATTTGCAACCATCTTCAATTTCGCCGATGCAGTCAAACGATATATCGGACGACAGCTTCAAAGATATGGTATAAAGAATGTTTCAACATACCGAAGTCAAATATTACCATCGGTTGACCAATACTAACATTACGTACACCCGCATAGTAAAGTTGAACATAATATACTGTCCATTAACTCCGAGGTAACGTTCCATAGCATAACGACTGGTCTTTCTGACCCAAAGGACTATCTTGGTGTGTTGTTGTGCATGTTGTATACAGGTCTGTCCCAGACGTTGGCATGTTTTTTGATCAGCTTAAATCGCACCGGTCTTTCAATACTTTCCATGCTATAAAGTTTCACAAAGAGAATTTATTGGCGGAGAGAAAAGCTTATAAATCCCTATTCATCCTGCACGATTTCCCCATAAGCTCTACTGAAAGCCAAATCAGCTGGGAATGGCGTAAGATATATACGGCACAAGTTAAATCACCTGAAATCCTCACCCCGACGCCGTTCAGTTTGGCAGGTCCGTATTACTCCTAACTTGAAGTGTTTAAACTAAATCTCTCGTTGAGACCGAACTGCCCTTTTTCACCAGAAAAACGTACACAACTATGAAACAGATGGTGCATCTGGAATAAATACAGTCGCAACTGCAAATATTACTTAATCTGTCCAAAACCCCTCGACTGGTTGGATTCAGATGCATGTGTGGTGTAAATTAGGAAAATATTTGCATACCCCTCCGAGTAGAGGATCATGGTTAAATTGGCGACCTTTTTTCTTCAAGATCTCTTTGCTATTTCACTCATAAAATGCCCAAATTATTTGATCAGGAAATTATTGTCTAAAGTTTTTGCTGAGAAAATAACAAAAAAAACAACAACAAGAGCCCAAGGGGCTTCAATATACGCCCGTATATCTGGAATTACATTGGTCCAAATTTCAAGGTTGTTTAATAGCCTTGATTCCAATTGATAGCTAGCAATCTAGAGAAAGGTCTACAATTTTGTGCTTCTGAGAATGTAACATGTATCACATCTTATATTGAATGATAAACTAAAATGAGCTTAACTCTTGTTAACTAGTTGACCTTGAAGCAAAGAGCCGAGAGCTCACATATCCCACACTGAAATCGACAATAGTCGAGAAACAAGAAAATAGTAGTTTTCCTGCAAATGGATTCCTTTCAGGCGAGACAATTTTTCATGAAGGAAGAAGTGATGCAGTAAACCCTCTATTCTTGATTTAATAAACAGGCATGAAGTTCATAAAGGACCCCTCTCCCCGTTAAATTAGTAAATGTATGGCCGTTTCAAACATGGGAGACAACTCCACGGGACAAATGCCATGTAGGGGAGAGAACTCTGATTATTCCAACCTAACACATATAGTCAGCTAAACTTGATTCAGTTTTGGGAGACTGTGACCTTGACCTTTGACAAATTGATCTCAAAATGTATGGCTCCTCTTTGCCATACGAGTAAGATATACTCAAAGTTTGGTACCAATCCATACCTTGAAACTAGAGATATCGCATGGACAACAAACGTTAATGGATGAATGGACAGAACGCAACATCGCATTACACGACCTCGTCTTCGACAGGCATATGAAAATGTGACTTTTAATGATTTCTTGATTTTGTGGTCACAGTGACCTTCACCTTTGACCTACATTTTGGTATGTAACACATGTCCCTCTAATGTATCTACTGGCAGAACAAAAGTTATTTTTAATGATTACCTGATTTTGGGGTCACAACGACCTTGACCTTTGACCTTGACCTAAATTTTGGTACAGGACACATTGTCTTCCCTCAATGTATCAATGGACACACAAAAAATCACAATTTTTATTAATTTCATGATTTTGGGGGTCACAGTGACCTTGACGTTCGGCCCTGACTTGCATTTTGGTACGTGACACATCATGTCCCCCAGTGTATCTACTGACACAAAAAAGTAATTTTTAAAGATTTCTCGATTCTGGAGTCACAGTGACCTTGACTATTGACCTTGATCTAAATTTTGGTACATAACAAACCCATCTCCCAATAATTTCTCAATGGACACAAAAATCATGATTTTTAACAATTTCACAATTTTGGGGTCACATTGACCTTGACCTGCATTTTGGTATGTGACACATCGTGTCCCCCTAATGTGTCCACTGACACAAAAAAAAAGTGTTTTGACCTTTGACCTTGACCTAATTTTTGGTATGCGACACTTCATTTCCCCCTATTGAATCCACTCACAAAAAAATTAGTAATTTTAAATGATTTCCTGATTTTTAAGTCACACTGACCTTTGACTTTGATTCTGGGGTTACAGTGACCTCGACTACTGACCTGGATCTAAATTTTGGTACATGACAAAACGGCTCCCCGTAATTTCTCAATGGACTAAAAAAATCATGATTTTTAACAATTTCACGATTTTGGGGTGATAGGGACCTTGATATTTGACCTTCAACTACATTTTGGCAGGTGACACATTGTGTCCCCCTAATGTATCTACTGACGCACAAAAAAGTTATTTTTAATAATTTCCTGATTTTGGGGTCACAGTGACATTTGACCTTCGACCTTGACCTATTTTTTGGTATGCCACACTTCATTTCCCTCTATTGAATCCAGTCACAAAAAAATTAGAAATTTTTAATGATTTCCTGATTTTTCGGTCACACGGACCTTTGACCTCTGACCTCGACCTATATTTGGTATGCAACACATCGTTCCCCCCTAGGGCATCCACTCACCAAAAATTAGAACTGTAGATAGAAAATAGCGCATTGGGCTCCAATACCCCTCGGCTATCAGTCATTGTCTACACCCAGCAAGCATGCATTACATGCATCATCAGTGTATTTTTAGAACTAGATTAACAAAAATGTTATCTCGTATGGTTGACTTTAGTTCTCTCATATGGGAAATACACAGGAAGTTGCGCAAGGTCAGCTTTTGCCAAGGCCTTGATTGATTGGAAAATTTTGCACTGAGGTTCTGGTAACTTTGCTTCTTAGTCTTTGGCATTGCTTTTTTATTTTTTGTTTATCTTAGCTGGAATTGCAATATGAAAATTCAGATCATTCATGCCAATGATGTGCTTGATGGGGACATGTACTAATATATTTTGTACACATCTTATCAGATTCTAAATTAATGGCTTCAACATATTTACCTTCAATGAAAATGGCTTAGTATATGTCATAGATGAACATAAGTTCCCGGATTCATATGTACATGATATCTCTCACCAATTAAACATTTTTTAAATGTTTGAAGTCGAGCTTACAAATCAATATACTAATCATCTTCACCAGCCAAGTCAACTACATCGCAAAGCTCTCTAAGATGTACAGAACAACGTGATGTACGTCGACTTGGCTCGAGAAGATGCATACTAATATACAAGTATGATCTTCTAAAATTCAGCCATTATATCAGATCCTTCTGGTAGAACTTTGTCCCTAAGCAGACATATAAGCTCACCAGGCAATCAGGTTAGATTTAAAGAAAAAATAAAAATAAACTTTGCTGAGTGGTCTGAGTTTTTAAATACTGATAGAGCTATTTGCTCAATTCAGTAAAATTTTTAGGCAACTTCAATTGAGAGTTTTTTTAAATTTCTGATATTGACATGGGAAATGAGAAATATGAGTAAACTGAATTTTGCAGTGCTTCTGACTTTTACGGTGCTGTGGCCTTGGAAATTAAAACAGTGGTCTCAAAATCTGACAGTGGATAGCTATTTGAGAATATGTTGAAGATTTGAAGTGACGAGATTGAATGAATGGTTTTGGAGTTAATGTATTAATGTGAATCTGTGAAACACCGACACACTTCATGGCAGTGATGGAAAAAGATTTGAAATGACAAGAAATATTTAGACACATTTTGTTCATAAATACAATCGCAAAGTGATATATAGTCAATATTCGAAAGGGAAAAACACTGGAGGAAAACTTGAAGTATGTGCTCATATTTTCACATTATGATCAAAGTTACTTTATCTGAATAAATTCTACTCGAAGAAAATAAATTAAGACCCTTTAAACATGTCACTGTTGAGTCAATGCTAGATGTGGGCTCTGTTTCCATACGCTTGATTTCTCCCAAAAGAAAACAGTTCCCACCAGGAAGGCCTTTTTAAGCTAATTTTGTAAAATAGTTAGATCTAATAAATTTAATGAAATTTCTTTGATTATATCTTAATTGCAAACATGTTTGTTCCTCAAATCTGAGATATGTACATGTATAACACGTTTTCATTTGGGAGTCCAGACATTCCACCATACATGGGAACAAATTGTACTCGACATGGAATAATTGTATTCACACTACCAGCTTTTAGTTTGAGACTCAATTCTACAGTATCAGTACTGTGTTACTATCAGTAGCACAAAACTTAAACAATTAAAACCAGTAAAGAAATTGGCCTGTTGAATAACAAAAAATATGGTACGGGGATTTGAATAAACTATTAAACAGCATTGAAAGTAAAGTAACTTACATGATACCCACAAAATGTTCCAACACAAACTGATTTAAATTCATTGGATAGCATGCAGAGTGGCTGACTATTAATAGGTTGATCACATTTCACCACAACTGGGCAGTTTGACCGGAATTTGGAGCCTGATGTGGTCCGTGATGAAATGTTAAAATGTGAAATAGGATATGTGTTCAGGCTACAGTTTACATGTATCTAGATGACAATATACTGAAATGTGTGTATTGAAGATGGCAAGTTGGTAATAGCAGCGTAGATAACACACTACCAAATGACTGAAAATTAGAATTTCCTATTCCATATAATCCAATTACTGTAAAGCACTTGTCAATCATAACTTGTACAATGTACATGGAGAGTTCTTTTAAACATTGCAGAAACAAATCAATACTCACGCAATCCAAGTTTACTAACTTCATAAGGTCTGTGACAAAAATAATGTGCAAGTGGCAGATTCAACTTTTAGGCAACTGGTCAACTACCAGATACATGTACATCATTGAACTTAAGTTACAAGGGCTGGCTATACATGTAATACTGCAAGAGATATGGTGATAGCAGCATCAAATCTACATTCAAACTGCAATTTGACCTTGAAAAAAGAGGTCAAGGTCGGTCATTTTCAATAGGCTTCTGACCCTTCACCGGATGCATACATGGTATAAATTTACAATGCCTGGCTATAATTCTTCTTGAGATATCGTGTTCACAAGAAAGATGGACAGACGGACAGACAGAAGACGCCGACGCCGACAATACCCTTCGGGCAAAATTTGCCCGAGGGGTAAAAACTGCCAATGATTTCCTGATTTTAGACAACAGTGACCTTTGACCTCTGACCTCGACCTCAATTTTGGTACGCGACACATCGTCTCCACCTAGCGTATCCACTCACAAAAAATTGCCACTGTGGACAGAAAACGTTCACAGATATAGACCGGAAACGACCACTCAGTGATTTTATGATTTGTTTGTCCAGTGACCTTTGACCTCGACCTTCATTTTGGTATGCGACACATCGTCTCCTCGTAGGGTATCCACTCACCAAAAATTGGAACTGTAGATTGAAAACTGTTTCAGATATAGACCGGACACGAGGGACGGACGGACAGGCAGACGGACGGAAACAGCCATCACATAATACATCCGCCTTTTGGCGGGCGAATAGAAATGAAAAAATCCACCCAAACATTTTGTTTTCAAATATAACGTCCCCTTTGACATCATTGGTTTTTTTTCTGGCAGCGCTTGACCACAAAGTATATTGTAGAAAGCTACAGCTCCCTAGCCCAAGTAGAAAGAAAAATATTTGGGGGGGTTGGTAGATGGGGCGGCTCTTCCCAGGCCTCAATCCGCCCAGGCCAGGTTAGGTTAAAGTATACCCAAAGTTACACAACCTAGAACTGTAGAGATCACATCTCAAAATCATGAATAGGTTTCTTGTCATGACTTCGTGGTATATTGAAATTTAGTCACATTCCACAGGGTGAGTGAGTAGGATTTAACGTCGTTTTCAACATTTTTTCAGTCATATCACGACGGTGCCTACATGTGCCAGAACACGAGAGTGTCCACAGTTCCTATTATGCTGGACACTGATCAGCCCAGCCAGTACAGCCAGTCACATTCCACAGCCCTGAATTGAGTTATTGCTCAAAATTATAATTTTCAATAATTTCCCCGATGTTCAGGCTTGGCTTTTAAGTATTGACTTATTTTTGGTATTCCCTACATCTCCCCTTTATGTATCCAGTCGCAAAAATATTAAAATTTTCAATGATTTCTGGATATTTGGGCCAGAGACTTTGACGTTTGATCTTGACCTCAAAACCTTAGCGTCTTCGAGCAGTCCTGGACATAGCAGCGGCTACGTGTCCTGAAAGCGCTGTTATCATGGTTATCGCATCTTGACCGCATTTTTTTCTAGAATTTCATTTATATGCAATTTTTTCGTTTGAAAATCTCGTCCTTTGAAGAATATTTAATGCCTTTGTCAATCAATTTCAGTCTATACATTGATTTTCGGCTCTGATCGAACATGGAACTTGCTTTCCCCCCACTATTTCCCGTATGCAAATTTTCCATTTGAACGTAATGTAAAATAGCTGCCACTGTGGATGGTCAAAATAGTTGCTTGCCATTGGTTCAATGTATGACCTCCATACTGATTTGCATATTCTCATTTTCATATCTATAAGGCCTATAACACACTCAGTTATTGGTTCACAGCATGGGTCATAAATATTCATTCTTGTCTGTACTATGGTCATATGAGGAACTTAATGGATCAGTGGTCCATGTATACATTTCTCGAGTATGACTGGAGGGTCTCGGAACCGTTGGTTGATTATAGCCACTGACGTCATGGTGCGCATGACACTCCACAGGAAGGGCCACCATGGCCAGGAGATTCGGGTCACTGGTGGGCCGTTCGGGGTACAAATGAAGGGTGCAATGTGGCATATTGATGCTATCATTGGGTAGAGCGGTAGAGTCAATCTCGAGTGGCGATTTTGCCCGAACACGTCATGGCACGGTCGGGAAAGCAGAAAAGGGTGGGGGTTTTTTGCTACGCATGGGGATGTTCTGGCGATAGATGGGCCATTCTTTTTCCTAATGGGTCGTGCAGGGTGTCGAATTGTAGCTCTCCTGGTGTGGACTAAGATGTTGGGTGTTGTCCACGTTGATCAGTGAAGTCATGGTGCACATGCGCAGTCGAGGTGTAGTAGAGAAAGGGCATGTTTGAATGCACATCCCCAATTGGAACTAAATACCCGTATAAACTAACCTATAGGAGCGACTGGTGGCATGTGGACCTGAACATGGAGACCATGAACTGTGCCGTTATTGCGCGCTTGTACACTTTGTATGGAGGCCTGCTGTATCAGTTTTTGGCAAGCTGTGAGCTGTGGTCCAAATGTGACGTGGTAGGTATGATAGTGGAGCCCTTGTTGTGTACAGTTTCCGCAATGCCATATCTCTGACATCATGGTTGGTTGGTTGTTTGAAGTTTAACGTCGCACCTAACCTTATTGGTCACATGGCGCCCGTATATACTGAAATTACATTGGTCCAAATTTCAAGGTTGTTTAATAGCCTTGATTTCAATTGGTAGCTAGCAATCCAGAGAAACGTCCGCAATTTTGTGCTTCTGAGAATGTAACATATATCACATCTAAAATTGAATGATAAACTAAAATGAGCTTAACTCTTGGAAACTAGTTGACCTTGGAGCAAGAACCGAGAGCTCACATATCCAACACTGAAATCGACAATAGTCAACCACAAGAAAATAGTAGTTTTCCTGCAAATGGATTTCTTTCAGACGAGAGAATTTTTCATGAAGGAAGAAGAAAATGATGAAGTAAACTATTGTTCTTGAGTTGAAGTTGTTAAGTTCATAAAGGACCCCTCTCTCCGTTGAATTAGTAAATGTATGGTTCTTATTTCACAACAGTTTAACTAAATGTAGCCGTTTCAAACACGGGAGACAACTCCACAGGACAAATGCCGTATACATGTACAGTAGGGGAAGTCAGCTAAACTTGATTCAGTTTTGGGGGACTGTGACCTTGACCTTTGACAAATTGATGTATGGCTCCTCTTCGCCATGCGAGCAAGGTATTTGATACCATTCCATACCATCGCATGGACAACAATGTTAATGGATGAATGGACAGAAAGAAACATCGCATTACATGACCTGGTCTTCGACAGGCATATGAAAATGTGACTTAATGATTTCCTGATTTTGGGGTCACAGTGACCTTGACCTGTGACCTAGACCTAAATTTTGGTACACGACACATCGTCTTCCCGTCAATGTATCAATGAACACAAAAAAATCATGAATTTCATGATTTTTGGGGACAGTTTGGTACATGACACATCATCTCCCCCTAATATATCTACTGACACAAAAAAAAAGTAATTTTCAAAGATTTCTTGATTCTGGGGTCACAGTGACCTTGACCTACATTTTGGTATGTGACACATCGTGTCCCCCTAATATATCTACTGACACAAAAAAAAATGTTATTTTTAATAATTTCCTGATTTTTGGGTCACAGTGACCTTTGACCTATATTTTAGTATGCGACACTTCATTTTTCCCAACTGAATCCACTCACAAAAAATTAGAAATTTTTCATGATTTCCTGATTTTTCGGTCACTCTGACCTTTGACCTCTGACTTCGACCTACATTTGTTATGCAACACATCATTCCCCTAGGGCATTCACTCACCAAAAATTAGAAATGTAGAAAGAAAACTGTCAATGATCAATGATTTCTTGATTTTAGGCAACAGTGACCTTTGACCTCTGACCTCGACCTCAATTTTGGTACACGACACATCGTCTCCACATAGCATATCCACTCACAAAAAATTGCAACTGTCGATAGCAAAAGTTCACAGATATAAACCGGACACGAACACTTCAGTGATTTCCTGTTTTTTAGGCCAGTGACCTTTAACCTCTGAACTTGACCTTCATTTTGGTACGTCTCCCCGTAGGGTATCCACTCACCAAAAATTAGAACTGTAGATAGAAAACTGTCCCAGATATAGACCGGACCCGAGGGACGGACAGACGGACGGAAACCGTCATCACATAATAAGTCCGCTTTTTGGCGGGCGTATAAAAATTGAATTTCGAATTTTGAAAATTAGGCTCTACAGACACTGATCACAATGGATCCTCAGAGAGCCCAATCTGTTTGGTACTTTAATCTACCTCCTGTCTGACACATACACAAAGGAACTAGTTTTAACCTGTTTGAAGTGGTTCAAACCAGTATGAGGTTAATTATGGGAGACAGCTGCTGTCATAATGTGATAATGCCCTCAACATCCGCATTAATGCATTCAGGCCCTAAAGCAGAGGGTTAAGATACACACACGCCTAAACCCATCCCTATTGTCTTCATGCCAACAATGCCAATTAAGCAATGGAATGAGACAGACAATTTAGATCAAAAACAACAAGTTCACAAATTTTCATCTAGTTTGAAAGTCCCCAAGGTTACATAAAACCTAAGCTCGGGGAGCTGCTCTGGGTATGTTTACTATGGTGTCTTTTGTCCAACGTGAAACACCCATTTAAGAAGCCGCCCTTGTTGGTGTCTCATCGCCCATGTTCACTCTTGCCTATGCTCATCGTCCATTTGCTCAGGTTCACACCTAATCATCTTCAGGCAGTCCAGGATACTGTAGTGGTTACATGTTCTGGAAGGGTTGTTTTGGCATTATGACTACATTTTTCAGAACCTCTGTGAGTGGTAACCCCATATCTTCTAAGTGATGCTTGGTTTTCATGGTGGCCCTAAGTGAAGGATCTCTCTTCATTTTTAGCGGAAACAAGCTATACTGTGAAAGAGGGCCATGGCTGTTTTTCTCATATGGGAACACATGTTGGTGTGCATACTTGATAGCCTCAGTGTGGATATTAATAGTGCTGCTGTCAAAATACTATCCCGAAAGGTGGGTTCCTCATCTTCCTCACTTTTCTACGATGTAGCCCGACTCTCAGCAGCCGAGCTTTCAGCCCGACTCTCAGTGAGTGGGCTCTCGCTATCATTTGGTCTCATATATGCATCGAATTCTGGCACCTCGGTCTCTTTGTACCGATATATATTCTTGTACCCTAACCAAAATATAGACTATTGGCTTCCATAGAGAGTTAATTCTCAAATTTAACCTCATAATAAAACACTGTGTTTGTCTTACTGTGCATTTATTTATACATTAAAACAGACATCGACATATTGACCATATATCCTGCTCATGGAGGGAAGAATTTGTCACAAGCAGAAGAACTGAATTTTCTGGAATGGCAAAGTCCCTGCTGGAATGCCAATGGTGTTCATGCCTCAGAGATTCCAGGCATATGGACAGTCTGTGTAGTACTTGTCACATTTCTATTATGCTTAACATATTGGGAAGCAAATACCACTACATTTAAGTTATGATACTTAAATAAAGCATATTTATCTAACCTCTGCCAAACTATTAAGTTCACCCACTACACACACACCCTACACAAAATGTGATGTAGCTCCCAATATACCAAGCCTTGGAGAACTGTAACAACTATTACATAAAGCAATCCAGACTGGTGACAATCTGATTAAAACAGACCCAGACATTGATTCCTAACTGGATCTGATCTTCTTCCTCTCTCAAGCCAATCATACAACATACGAGATGACACAAAATGATGTTATGGGACAGATATCTTCTTACGAAACCAACGCACTGGGTTAATTTAAATGATCTAGTCACGGGAAACTGACAAGTTTTAAAATAACCAAAATCAGAACTGCATAAACTACAGCGAAGTTACGACCTACCCATAATCATTAATGAAAAGTGATGAGATCGAAATTTGCTTTGTATTTATCCAAAAATTGTTTGATTTAAGTTGTCAGTCGAGGGTGATATAAACAACACCATGTGGTGACATTTTGTGCTGTGGATTGTTTGTCAACTTCTTCGGCCTCGAGCCCTTGAAAAGTGAATTAATGTCATCGGGATTCTCCATCTTACTATATTTACGAGAGTTGGGAATTTCCGAGAAGTCTGCAGGATTTCATGCAGACTCAACATAGGAAGAGAGTCCGGTTCACTTACACCAGAGTGGATCTGTTTTTAAATCAGCTTGTAGTGGTGGTGGCTGAAATCACAGGGGCATGAAAACCAAAGGTATCACAGTATGGAAATTTTTCCACAGTTTTCCTCTTCATATAATACATATATATTCCTCGAGTGTGTATGAGACGATACACTATCCTTTACAGTTATCGATTTGACAGTTTTCGGTTTGAACGATAAATAAGTTAATTTTACCATTAACAAGATTGTCAATATTTAATGCAATATGACAACAGAGAAGTGGCTTAAACTGAAAAACAGTGTTCCTTCCAAGCATATCTTCAATCTCACAGGACACGGCGATGACCAAGGTTTCAAACAAGTCTGACAATTTAGGCCTACATTGAAGCTGAGTTCCATCTCTAAAGATCTTCAGTAATATCAGTCCTACTCTGAAAGTAAATCTGGCAATGTCATGTCACACACCTGGAAAGGAATACCTTGCTCAGATTGTGACACATTCAACTCTTTACATGCAGTACTGTGATCATGTTACTAGTCCACTGCTCCTTGTACAGCCGTGGTCTGTGCGGGGATGGCGACAGATTTGGGAGCACTGTAACAACCCATTCCTCCAGCTCTTTCTGCCTCTTCTTGGGTGTAGGGCTCAATCTGCAAGGACTTCATTCTGTCAAAACACAGGAAGTAATAAATAAAACAGTACTTATTTTTACATCATTCATGTGATCTCATTTAACATATTTTAACTAAAGACAAATTGAAGGAAAGAAGGAGAAAAGGATCACATTCATAATTTCATTGCTTTTTTGTTATTCATATCAGTGGTGGAAAAACAGCGATTATTAAAATAAAATTACTATTCACCATTTTATTCAATCTTAATAAATTAATATTCTATCAATGCTCCCAATCGTACATGTCGCTCTATAGGATCTTATGTATTTCAATTGAATTTGGTGTTCAGACCACCCATGTCATGAATATTTAATAGCATCCAATAGCATTGGACCTGCAGTCAGAGAGGGGAGATAGCTTCACTGTATTTGTTTACTACAAGGTTTACACCAAAGACCAGTTCCCATATCTACCCCGTATTTTGGCATCACAATGTTGAGACCGCGGCAACATCAGAAGACACCCTGCCAGCGCAGCATCTGATGCGGCTGAGCCAGCCAAAAATTCTCCACCATTTATGTCTCGTTCAAAGCACTATGAGGAGTTCTCAGGATTGGTTGATGCTCGAGTTACTGCGAGTCTGTTGAAACCTACAAGCGACATATCCAAATGGGGGAGCAGATAGGATTCAATTTTAATTAGATTGTCATTTTATGAAATGTTTTATATACATTTCATATTGAAGATATAGACGATTGAATATATAGATGATTTATCTTTTGAAGCATTTTCACCTTCTCTTGTGGGGTTTACTTTTGAAGTGGCTCTGCAAGGCAACATTGTTGATGAAATATTTTCTGAAAATATAAAGAAGAAAATGTCATTTGCAGTGAATTTTTTTTTGTTAATGATGTAAAACTTCCAGCTCTTTCAAGTTTCTTCTAGGCCTAGGGTATGTCACACCAGAAAGTTCACTGGCAAGCGAGAATATTTCCCTGAATCTATGGTTCTGTGTAGATTCCGAGTCAGCTGATTTACATTGCTTCCAACTGATAAGCTGAACTGTGTTCTACTGACAGAGAAAGGCTATGGTGAGTTGCCATGAATCAAATTAATGGAACCTTCTCTTATGGGGTTGGAACCCAAAAATCATGTTCCAACCATCACTGAAATATTCTGACCTGACCGGTGTGTCTGTGTGTCTGGAGGGGAGAGGGAGAAGAGGAATTTGGTTTAATGTCTCACTCAAAGTTATTTCACTCTTATGGTGACGGCCAGTTTGGTTGGTGTAGGAAGCCAGAGTATCCGGAGAGAACCACTGCCCGTTGACAAGTAACTGGCAAACTTTCACACATGCACCTGACCTGACTAGGCATGCTAGGATTGAAACAGAATGATGCATGAAGTATGTAGAGGTATTGTCGGGCTGGTATATATGCAGGTAGAAATACTAGGAATGAACGAAGAAATAAGAAATGATAGAAGATTAGAAAATGCACTGCACCTGAATATTCATGGATATCAGTATATTTAGTGGTTGATATATGTTGATCCGATGTACCAAATATTTCCCTCCGAATGCCCTCCCCCCCCCTCCCCCCAGACAACAATACCTATTCTTTTAGATACCATGGAATCACTGCTCGGAAGATTTACCTCTATTGATTCGAAAAGCCTAAAATTTAAGTCAGAAATGAGAAAATCCCACAAAAACAATAGTTCAGCGGGGGGGGCAAGGGGGGGTAAGCGATCGTGTGAATGTAAAACAAAATATCTCTAGTACGGAGAAAAAAGAAAAAAAATAGTCCAAATACGAAGAACGAAGAAAAAACAATTCGTGAAGAATTCAAGTGTGTCTTTATTAGCTACCACGCTGTTTAATAGTGTTGTTAATGTCAGTACATGCAGCGGAGTAAATATCGGAAAACGTTGGAAATTGTCCACAGTTGACAACATATTTCATTATATACTCCAAAACTTAAAAAAAAAATAACCCATATCATGAATTCCACCGTGACGGAATCACCGTTGGGAAGACTTTTTTTTATTCAAAGCCATGTACTCGGAAGTTTCGTGGTCACACTCATGAAGTTTTATGTTTAGTTTGCTGTTCTATATGACATCTGTCCACGGATCCATGAAAAATCTACAGATGATCCAGCATTGTCAGTAAATCATGCCTCGAAATCTGCATGACGGAATCACCTCAAACGGACATAACTCTTGACTAGTGTTGCTTGTCTATTTTTTTTTTTTCCGCTCTGTTTCAATCTGATTATTCTTATATGACATCTCTTAATAACATACAGTACCCAAGGACGATAAGATTTTTTTTTTTCTCGTGCGCTTTTAAATATTCTCGGCAAAAGAGCTTTATTAATTTCACATTTTCTCCCAAAAACTATTCATAGGGTGAATTTATCACTTCTACTTATAAAAATAAAGCTCTGAACTCGTATTTTCACCAAGGTATCAACGGCGGATCCAGCGAAAATTCATAGGGGGAGGGGGGGGGAGTCAACTATCACAGCCCAACAGGCGAGGGTCCAGGGGCCGCCTAGGCCCCGGAAGCTCCGGGGTCCTAGATCGCCGGTGATGCGTTCTAAGCGTTTTCCCGGAAATAAATCTGAACAAAATGTATGCAGATTTATGGATCTATTTTCACGCTTGTTTTGCATTTATGAGCACGCATCGATAGCAAAAAATCACACTTTATCGAACATTTAAAAAAAAGTACGCATAGTGATACGATTCATTTACGCAAAATGAAAATGACGAAATCCTCACAGCCCAACAGGCGAGGGTCCAGGGGCCCCCTACGCCCCGGAAGCTCTGAGGTCCTAAATGGCCGGAGATGAGTTCTGAGCCTTTTCCCGGAAATAAATCTGAATGCAGATTTATGGTTCTATTTCACGTTTGTTCCACATTTAAAAGCACACATCGATATTGAACAAATTACCCCTCATGTCTGAATCCATTTGATTTTCTACTTATATTTAACACATATAAACAGGCGCAACTGGCGAGGGTCCAGGGACTGCCTAGGCCCCGGAAGCTCTGAGGTCCTTGATCACCAGAGATGCATTCTAAGCGTTTTTCGGGAAATAAATCTGAACAAAATGTATGCAGATTTATGGTTCTATTTTCACGCTTGTTTCGCATTTATAAGCACGCATCGATAGTGAAAAATCGCACTTCATGGAACATTAGAAACCAATATGATACCGATACGATTCATTTACACTAAGCAAAATTAAGCGAATCCTCAGCCTAACAGGCGAGGGTCCAGGGGCCGCCTAGGCCCCGGAAGCTCCGGGGTCTTAGGTGACTGGAGATGAGTTCTACGCATTTTCCAGGAAATAAATCTGAACATAATGTATGCAGATTAATGGTTCTATTTTCACGTTTGTTTCGCATCGATATTAAAACAATCACACCTCGTGCCTGAATCCATTTGACTTTTTAGTTATATTTAACACATACAAAACGATGACATTTACGTCATGTAACATCAGAAACCAAAACGATACCGATACGTTTCATTTACACAAAGCTAAAATTAAAGTGAATCTCTTCATAGTCCAACAAACGAGAGTCCAGTGGCCGCCTAGGCTTCGGAAGCTCCGGGGCCCTAGATCTCTGACGAGTTCTAAGCGTTGTCCCTGAAATAAATCGAAACATAATGTATTCAGATATATGGTTCTATTTTCACTTTGGTTTCGCATAAGCACGCAAATTGAAAACTATCACACCTTATGCCTGACTCCATTTGACTTTCTGGTTTATCACATACACACCGACACGTGGTGCGCTCGCGACGATAATGTCTTAATTATTTTAGATACATATTGAAACTCCAACATTAATAGTACGCTCACAGACACATGAATAGATGATGGTCTGTTTAATACGCCTACATGATACTCTAATTAAATAATGCACATCCGTTCATTTTACAAGGCCGTAGATCCGCCCGTCACATCCATATCTTTTCTACAGATGTTTCAAAATAGTATAGTTTTCAGTAAAAGGCAACTTTTCTATTCAAGACGGTTTTCGGATGTGGATTTATAATAAAATTTATAGGCATATGTCGCCATTGGAATTTCAAAATTGGACCACGGAATCGAAGAAGAGGATTGTTGTTGCACTCATGATTACGTCATTCTCCACAACAGGGTTGTTTCGACGCACACAGAAGAGCTGAATCCGCTTGAGTTGCGTCCCCTCTTGCAGGCAAGCAATTTATACGAGAGTGACGGTGTGAACGGGAACGTAAATAACGAATCTCACAAAACGAGGAACGCAAAATTATAACTTGGTGGAACAGAGAACAGAGAATTAAAAATAGGAAAATACGGTGAACGTGAAATACGTCCAGAAGGTGTGTACGCAAAATTAGTTTTCCTCAGAACTGAGAACGGATAATGAAAATTACCCCAAAACGGAGTACGAAAATACTACTGACTCTGATCTAACTGAATCATAATATAATAACACTATCGTTCAACTCGCCAAGTTGTGAAAGTTTATCTCAAGTGTCAGTTAAGATTTTTAGGGAAACTTCCTAAGATTAAAACTCTTGAATTTAGTTGAAAGAAATCCGATTTTTTTTTCTTTTTTTGCTGTAGGCCTATCTGGTATCTGAGACATCAAACCAGGACTCCGTGTTCACTCTGTTACGACGGATTGTAAACGAAGAAACGTGAGAATGGTTCCCAGTCATTAGAGCATGCTATTGGGTATAAATATTGATATCTAAAATCAAGTCTTACGCGCAATGTAAACAATAAAACTGTCCTGAACCAGGTTTATCCAGGTCGACATCCTGGTTCAGCAATTTTTCACATTTGTCAGGTTTCATATCTTCGTGAATTTGATCTAGATCTTTGGTTTTCCTTCTAGTTCGATACTTTTCCTTTAGAGGTTTGTCACCCTTGTGCTGTTTTTTCCTTGCTAATCGGCCCATAATTGCAATCTTTAGATCCAACACGCCAAGTCAACAGGAATGACCTCGGTCAACCACGTGTCGGAAGTTGTGAAAGAGGGGTGTTTTGGACTCTTTGTCAGAGGAGCGTAAATGAAGGGAGCTAACCCTATCCACCAGTCTTACATCGGGTCCAAAATTAAGAGCTCGAATTTAGCAGTTAGTACGTACAGTACACGATACATTCACCTATATTTATATAAAAAAAACCTTAACAGATACAAACCATTCCCAATTATTAATTTATTCACCATTAGTAACAGCCAACCAACATTGCTATTTTTTATGTTGTCTTTGTTTTTTTTTGAATGGCCTATATGATCCTGGTAGTAGCCAAGAATATTGTTTTTTTTTGACAACTTACCTACATTTGGTAGTGGCCAAGTATATTTTTAACACCTGAACTGCGTTTGGCAACATTGTATACGCCTCTATAATGAAATTTTTTTTACAAAAAACAAGAAACATTGTTCTCATTTTTCTTATATTATGTAGTTAGTTTTGTATATTTTGCCCTCATAATATGTAACCTGTAACAAATTTCGTTTCCTTTCATTTAAATGTGTATTTTACATTTGTGTGCATTGTTATTGTATTGTTTTTATTACTAATTTAAATAAGATTGAATGCATAGGTCGACATCCTAGTACACCTGGTAGGGCCTATGAAAGTTTAGAATGTATATGGCGAAGATGAGAAAAATGTCGGCTTATGCAGCATATATTGTGCTGCAAATCTTTTGGAGCTAAATCGCGCTCGTATCGCATGGAGTTAAAAAAATCACGCATGGAATCTCGTAACTAGTGTGAAAATTGTGCAGTGTTGCAGAGTAAAACGGCGGGATTTAACATACGGTCCGTGGAAACTGGCAAATATCCAAATGGTTTGTAATTGAGACGATGCCTAGGTGCATTGAACACAATAACTATTACACTTGATATCGGATTTAGAAGGGTGAGTGAGTGAGTGAATATGATTTAACGTCGCTTTCAACTATATTTCAGTCATATCACGGCGTTGGGTTCTATTTCTTTTCAAACCCGGTGTGATGGATAACAATGTCCTAGTGATTAGTGTCCCTTTTCAAGTCCTTTTCTATTGCAACCAAAGACGGACACTTGCCCCCAATGTGGAGAAAAGTGTCCTAGCTGGGTTGAGAGATATAGGGACCGGACACTCTTAGCTACTGGAAATTCTTAGCCTCCACACCGGGTACCCCACGGATAGGGTCCTATTCGGATTTAGAATATTGCTAACAAAAATTATCGCCGTCACAAACTTTCCAACGTCTTGAAGACCTCCATAACAAATGGACCAAACCACTCCAACAACTTCAAATATTGCAGGAAAATAAATTAATTATTTGTTGATTTCAGGTCTGATTGCATGTCTCATTACAGGAGCATTTCTAATATGTCAAATTTTAGCCTTGGATATTACCCCTTAAGGATGTCCGCTGGCAGTTTTTGACTTTCGCAGCCATTTTGCCTGTTTTTCTGTTGTGTTATCTCCCTTCCCTAGGTTAAGAGATGGGGATTTCCTTTAAAAGCCTTCTAGCCGAGAAGTTTGCACACCAATATCCATCCAATTTGCTAAATTTTAATAGACATTGTGATTATCTGCAAACAGTTAGAATATAAGAAAAAGTTAAATACTATTTATATGAATTTTTCATGAATATTTCTCAAAAATAGGGCTATTCCTTATGCTTTCTAGGTTATCAAATTGAGCATGGGTCAGTCCACTTAACGTTGCCTACAGCTAAAAAATGCACACCAACCTATATTTTTTTCTTTGTTTTTCCTCATATTACACAATTATGAATGCAACAACACACCTCATTCAAAAAGTTAATTACTTTGATTTACCACCAGCGGACATGCCTAATATCATGAATGAGATCGCTTATCACGCTTCACAAGCGTGGGTCTTCGGAAGCAGTATTCACGTGTCTCTCGGAGTTCATCAAAATATTGGAACTTGGCCATTTTCATATGTATCGAGATCCCTCTGCCGACTTATAAGCCAGATACGACTGCATTAAAAATCAAATGTAACAAATTGTCGCCTTCGATGCGATGCGTTTGATTTTCACTCGATGACTGTTTTCAATTTACCGGATACGCTGGGAAAATATTTACTAGTACTTCAATACCTCAGCGATATTTGGTGATCTCACAAACGTCCGAATCCTTATTTACACAGGATATGGAAACATCTCAATAGAATCCTCGGCCTGTTATATCGTGCCTATCATGTGGAGTAATTTCATCAAATAAATACCATTTCTTTTAGAATTCCCAGGAATATTTAAAAATGGAATAGTCTTAACTTAATTCCGATTTAGGATTACCTGCTAGATAGCTTCAACTGAAATTCTGTCAACAAACTAGATCAGAATGAGTTTTGCAGTTTTCATCTGTTGTCCTCTTAGTGAAGTTTCCATCAGATCATCCTTGTATAGCCTGAAGACTGAATTTAGTGGATTTTTCTCTCGTTCTCCGAAACAGAGGTAAATGGAAAGCTGAAACTCTGGGATTTTGTAGCTCATGATATTGAGGTCTTTGTGAACCACAGATATAGTATACGGCAGAAGAAGAAACTGTGATTACAGCATAAATAATTTTTTTTCACATTTTCAGCCCAAGTGACCTTAGCTTTAACCTTTTTCCATCACAATTAATAGACTTATTTTATATCCGATGGTTAAGGTTTACCTGAAGTTTAGTACCAATGCACTTTTCAGTCAGATTTTTTGCATTTTTACGCTATTTTCTCCGAAAAATCTGCGTAATAAAGGAATAATTATCTGATGTGAAATAAAACAATTGTGGGCACTTTTGTGAGTAAAAAGGAAAACATTTGAATAAAAACGAACAAAAACGAACAAAAACTTTTCAATCACACCCTTGTGACTGCCATTCTAAATTTACTCTTGATACTGCCATTCTAAATTTACTCTTGATCCTCTGGTTGGAGGGAAATGCTAATAGACTATAAATATATAGGGATCATATAGTGAACCCACTCCAGGTAGTTTTAACTCAATTCTTTACATATATTTTCCTTGAAATATCCACGGGATCCTGTTCTGTTATGGAATGTGTTTTCAAGATTTCCGGAATTTTGAAAGACCATGAAGAATGTGTGTGGGTGGGACGTAGTCAACTTTTCCCTCGTTCCAAAAACAGAGAAAAATAGAGAGCTGAAACTTTGGGGTTTTGTAGCTCATGATATTGACGTCTTTCTGAACCACCGATATATACCGCAGAAGAAGAAATTATGACTACAGCATAAATAAAGTAATTTTCAATTATTGTTTTTTTTCCAGATTTTCAGCCATGAGTTTGTATTAGCATGAACCCCGTCAACTCAAATCTCAACAGTGATTTGCCTGGGCCTGTTTGCCCCGGTATAGGAGTAGAGTGGGCTGTGAGTTTGAGGCGTACTTGACATTCGATCATAAACCTTGAAGTGGAGTTATGACATGAACAAAATAATTGTCCAAGTAGCTCCACAGTTTGACCTTTTGACCTCAAAATCACTAGGATTCTTCTTAGCCCATGGGCAAGGTACTACTGTATGCCGAAAGGTTTGATTCAATTCATACGTGCACCTTGAACTGGTGAATTTTGATTTTCGAGAAGTCACCACAACCATTCGACTTCAAAATTGATACGGTTCTTCTTTGCCCCATGGGTTCGCTATGCCCAAAGTTTAGTACCAATACATAATCTGGAGCTTGAGATTTTCTACCTTTGCAGGACTTACACCCCAGGTGAACTTGACCTTTGACCTAAAAAAAACTAGCGTTTATCTTTGCCACATCGTTAAGGTATACCCAAAGTTTAATACCAAACCTTAACCCGGAACTAGAGATTTTCTATTTTTTTTTTGCAGATTTTCTGGTCCAATTAACTGTGACCGTTAATATTTTCACCTCAAAATAAATTGAGAACTTCTCTATACCAAACTTTGGTCCCCATCCATATCCATGCACTGAAAACACTGCATGAACATGAAAAGTTAACAGACCGATAAGA
>JAVTVY010000897.1:0-34946 GCA_036873755.1 Hanleya hanleyi
CATTATTCCAGAACATAGGTATGTTTCTTGGAAAATGTCCATTTGTTTTGCTACATTCAGTGTGTTTCTTCCTATAGAACAAGTAGATTTACAGATCCCTACCAGGGGTCGAAATTGCTATCTATTTGCAGGACATGTCCGGCAGAAAATTGGCACTGTCCTGCAGGTTTTCAGTCAGTTTACATGTATTTTAATTATGTACCGGACAATTCTTGACAAATGTCCTGCAGGTATTTCATGAACATTTCGACCCCTGCCTACATCATACCAATGTGAAAATAAATTGGAAATTTTGAACATCAGGTGTAGTGTCTGACGTTGACGTCATGACAAAAAACGCATGCCATTACCAAAAATTTTGATGCAGTTTTTGTTTATTTAATGAAGAATAAAATCCAATCACAGGAACTGGACAAATATTTTGGTGCCCTGCAGTAGATGTAGATTGTCATGAAATGAAAATGATCGTGTTAGAGATAAAACATTACAGAACTTTGAAATTTGGTTTCCAGGATATCCAAGATCTCAGCCCTTGTAAATGTCCCAAAGAAACAACAATTCCTCTCACGTCTTCTCAGCTACTGGACCTTGAAGCGACAGTCCAGAAATGGTGTCCCACTGCTGCGGAGACTTCAGTCCAGTCACATGACCAGGAACAAAGAACAGGTAATACAACCTCCATTATCCAATATAGTGTTACCTTCTATAACACTTATTGGTGGACACAATTTTAATCACCATATAGATATTCAGCCTTATGAAAGGGTTGAAATGAAAGGTTGGGGGGGAGGGGAGATGTTCAGTTCTATGGTATATGGGTGGTTGGTGATACAGTCATTTAACAATAGGGAGAGAGAATAAATGGTGCAATGGATCATTGAGTCAGAAAAAGTAGTCTCCCCCCACGTATCATTTTCTGAAATACCTCTTATACCAGATTCCGCACTATATCAATGCACCTTTTTGGTATAGCTAAACTTAAGTCTGCTAAATTTCGAGTTGTTAATTGGCTTCTTCATGTAGCCTATTAAGTTAATATTTCCTGAACAGAGACCCCATTCCCCCCGAATAATAATAAAAGCCAATATATTCTGAGTCCTCATTGTACAGTGACCCAGGATTAAGACCTTGTTACTCCGGGATGGGTCCTCACCTCACAGGGATGCTCCATCTCGGTCAAACGGGATAAAATCTTATTTCTAGTTCTAAAAATTATGGTTGGTAGCGCCAAATAAAAAATCAGTTTGGAAATTGTTCCCTCAAGGCTGAACTCCCTGCCTCAAATTAGGAACCAGGCTATTCCCACCAGCGGCACATCAGATTACCTTGACAATGACAGAAGTGACCACACACATTCTATAGATTGATTCTTGTGCTGATGTAACAATTTATTTACCATTTTGTAGAAAATTAGGCATTAATGGCATCTACCACTTGTCAACAACTGACTGTAGTGTCACTGCTTGGGGAAAGTCTACAAAATATTCTGGAAGTCTACATTTTGCAGTTTTGTTGCTGGGATCCAAAGGATTGAAGAAACCAGAAAGGTTCCAACATATTGGGGAAATCCATAGTTTGCCGTTCGTGTTGAAAAGGACAGTGGGCGAAATTGTTTCCTAGGAAACTACTGTCCTAGCACATCAACAGTGCATTGTGGCCGGAACAAGTGTCATCCACATTTAGGTTCATTTCACACAGTTTCTTCTCCAATGGTAAACAATGGCTGGAGCTGTCAGCGGGAGTAATTCATCTTTCTCAACAATTCTTCCAATCTCCATATGACCTACTTGTAGTGTGTGTTGTTCCCTTCCTCACCTTCTCATATAACACACAGAATCGGTCTAAACACAAATGCGGCGGCTGCCTGAATAAAAGAATGTGATTTTCACTTCTTTTTTTTCGTTTCCTCTGAAACATATATGTTGGCGGGCCCGTAATCCAATTAATAAAAAATAGTCTGGCCTGATGGTTCGAAATATCAATACTTTGCTGTTTCACTGCTGCCAGATAGGCCCACAAATACTGAGGAAGTCCATACTTTGCCAGTTCACTGCTGCCAGATAGGCCCCCAAATACTGAGAAAGTCCATACTTCGCCATTTCACTGAGATGGCAGATAGGCTCCCAAATATTGAGGAAGTCCATACTTTGCCGTTTCACTGCTGGAATATATGCCCCAAAATATTGGGCAAGTCCATACTTTGCTGTTTCACTGCTGGAAGATGATGTCCTCAAATATTGGGCAAGTCCATACTTTGCAGTTCACTGCTGGGAGATATGCCCCAAATATTGGGGAAGTCCATACTTTGCCGTTTCTCTGCTGGCCGATAGACCCCCATATTGGGAAGTCCAAACTTTGCAGTTTCACTGCTGGAATATAGGCTCCAAAATATTGGGCAAGTCCATACTTTGCAGTTTCACTGCTGGGAGATAATGCCCCCAAGTATTGGGCAAGTCCATACTTTCACTGCTAGGAGATGTGCCTGCCCCCAAATAGTGGGCAAGTGGTTTATACTTGGTGTAAGAACGCACAAGACAAAGCCTACAATAGCCTGTCTGAGCTCAACAATGCGTCTGGACGTGACCCTTTTCAGCTGCACAAAAGCCATACTTTCACTGCTAGGAGATGTGCCCCCAAATAGTGGGCAAGTCCATACTTTGCACTTTCACTGCTAGGAGATATGTTCCCAAATAGTGGGCAAGTCCATACTTTGAACTTTCACTGCTGGGAGATCTATATGCCCCCAAATCAGAGTTCGAATTTGGCACCTGTCCGTCAGTCCGAGACTGGTAAAAAATCAAACGGACTGGTGTGAGTGACTGAACAACAAGTCCGTCGGACTGGTAACAAAAAAGCTCTCCGTTCATTGTGTAAACTATTTCTCTGGATATCTCCGCACAATTTGTAAAGAATGAAAAACGAAATATCTGTTTTCGGTTACTCAACCGAGTCTAAATAAATCGTGCGAGTCTAAAACAATTTCCAGCAAATTCCAACGAAATCACGACCACGGCCGCATTTTACGACAACAACAACAGCCGTAAAGTGGTGCGAACATTGTCAGCAATTACCGTAAAGTGTGACTGTAATGCAGCATGGCAATGCAGACTGGCGATCTTTTCAGAAAATAAAGCTCCCAATTCCAGGTCGGGAATCGAGAAATCAGCAACATGATTACGCTTCAGTCGACCTGATCATGTTTACCAGGACAATTTTAAACATATTCATTCTCCATCAACTTCGAAAGAAATCTACTGATTTTTTTGGCTTGAAATGGCGTTTGTTGAAGCAGTGTTTTTCGCGACGACACGTGCAGTCAAAGTCGCTGTCGAAGTCTAGCCGACGGGGTTTGTCGTCTGTGATTATCTTCACACGCGCTCAAGAAATGCACAATTATTAATTTCTTATTTAGTAGCAACCATCACAGAGCACAAAATATTCATGATGACAAATGTTCCCACATCATCTTTTATTTAATATTAACGGACTAGTAAAAATATTTACGGACTTGTTACATTTTTGGCTCACCAGTCCGGCGGACTGGTTCAAATTTTTCTTAAATTCGAACCCTGCAAATATTGGTCAAGTCCATACTTTGCACTTTCACTGGGAGAAAGATCCGAATTATTGGGAAAATCCATACTGACTGTAGTTTAACTGCTGGGAGAAAGGCCCTGAGATATTGGAGACATAAATACTTTGCTGTTTCATTGCTTACATGCAGAGAGAAAGGCTTTGAAATATTGGGAAGTCCATACATCATTGTTTCAGAAAGGCTCCGAAATATTGGGGAAATTCATACTTTTGCCTTTTCACTACTCAGAGATGCATGTAGATAGGCCCCAAAGGATTGAGGAAATCCATACTTTGGCGTATAACTGCTGGGAGAAAGGCAGCGTGCTGCATCTATCTGTCGCTCTTACTGGGTCTGTAAACGAGTGCTTTACCAGGAGTGAGGTTTCCCTCCCTGAGAGTGCACATGCAAGCTTACACCAGCCTTCAGACTTTGTCAATCCCAGTAGGCTATGTACCAGTGGTGTAACTTGCCCACATGCCCGAGGAAACCAAAATCTGTTGGGGACAAGTAAAATTGAATTTGTTCATGGCAAGTGGATTTAGTTCCAATCAAATTATTGCAATTTCCAATTTTTTCCCCCCCGATGCCCAAAGGGCTAAAGGGGGACTATAGTATTGGGGTCCGACGTCCGTGCGTCCATCCGGATTCGTTTCCGGACATTAACGTCTGGAAAATTGAACAGATTCTTTTCAAATTTGGTATGTGGGTACCTCGCCTCAAGATCTCGCTTGGGATTGTTTTTTACACCGATCCACATATAGCCTGTGTGCCACCACCTGGGGGCCAAGTTAAAATTTCGTTTTCGGACAATAACTTTTGAAAAACTGAACGGATTCTTTTCAGATTTGGTATGTGGGTACCTCTCCTCAAGATCTCACTTGGGATTGTTTTTCATGCCAATCTGCCTACAGGTGGCACCACCTGGGGGCCAAGTTAAAATTTTGCGTCCGACTTAAAGTTTCCAGACAATAACTCCTGAAAAACTGAACGGATTCTTCTCAATATGGTATGTGGGTACCTCGCCTCATGATCTCGCTTGGAATTGTTTTTCACACCCTGCTTGTAGGTGGCGCCAACTGGGTCTAAGTAAAAATTTTGTTTCCAGACAATAACTTTCCAAAAACTGAAGGATTCTTTTTAAATTTTGTATGTGGGTACTTCGCCACAAGATCTCACTTGGGATTCTTTTTCATGCTGACCCGCCTATAGACGTGATAGGTGGCACCACCTGTGGGCTAAGTAAAAATTTTGTTCTCCTACAAATCTTCTGAAATCCTGGACGGATTAGGACAAATTCGATAATTGTGGGTACCTGGTCACTGGATCTCACTTGGGATTGCTCCGCATGCTGGGTCCTGAAAGTTATGGGTCCAATTCGAATCAATTGTTTCAACATCGGGGGACTTGAACCCCTCGGGTTTTCATTTACCTCGAACTCATGGTGGGTGGAGAAATATCTTTCTCATTTTGCATCTGAACCAAATATCTATCCCCATCATAATATGCCTTCAAGTGATGAAGCTTATGACAGTGCAAATTGGGAAAGAGGATTTGTAGATAGGCCTACTGCAATCAGAAAATATTGCTACAGTATAATATTTTTACAAGGCTTGTTGATATTGTAGTCACCACATGAGGGCAAGTCTTAGTGAATCTGTTTCAGGGCAACCAGTTTAAACTTTTAGCTTGTGCTGATGTCGACCACCTGAAAAAGTTGAGTTACACCACTGTGTACCCTCGACCACCTGAAAAAGTTGAGTTACACCACTGTGTACCCTTGCTCTAAAAATGTAGTAACCAATCAGAGTGCTTCTAGTGGAAGTGCATCCAGATTCGAATTTAGTCAATCAGTGACGAGTGTGCCTGTTTGAATGCCTCTTTGCAGACTGTCAACGGTATATACAGTCTGCCCAGGAGAAAAAGACCCCGAAATATTGGAAGAAATCCATACTTAGCCGTTTCCATGCTGGAAGAAAGGCTCTAAAATATTGGGGAAATACATTGCTGGAAGAAAGGCTCTCAATTATGTAGTAAAATGACCACCGATGGTAATCCTGTTACACCGTTCAATGTCCATGTACATGCCCTAGGTTGTGAATGTTGACTGGTCCAGTCTGTCAGAGAGGGAAGGATGGCCATGTATCATAAGTTTGGCCTTTCATAACTCCAGGGGAGAAGAGCCTGGCAGATATCTGGGCATCTGTTTATCAAAGGGCAAACCATGTCTATCTCTGAGCCAAGGTGAACTATATCTCCAGGCATTCAGAGCCACTCTCACCCCAGGATCACCCAGAACAGATTAAAAAACTATAAACTCTACTTCCATCAGATCGTCTAAATATTACAGGTTTGGGGAGATCCTTGTGTTTACTATATATCATTCCTCCATGTCTGTCTGCACATCTGTGGCTCATCAGTGGCTGTGAGAAAAACCATGTAAGAAAACCGCATGGAAAGGAGGCTGCATATAGGCAGGGGTAGAAAGGAATGGGGAGAGCGGCTATCATGTACATGTTATGTTCCTACCTACAACAGGTGTATCTCCAAACTACAGTGTGCAACAAACATGGAATGCCCGCCTGTCCATGTTGACAACATTGAGAGATACACAGGCCCTAATTTAGATCTGTAGGACAGGTGCTCAGTTTGCAGAGAAAGGGTTCCCTTTGTTCAAATGAGCTGTTTTCAGCAGAATTACCACTAAAAGGTCACATTTTAGCCAAAATATGGGAGGGTAGACTAGTCAAATGGTAGCATGGATTAGATTCTGGTACATATCGTTGATAAGCATTTAGAAGCTGGCATATTGTAGGCAATTTTGTTTTCCTTGCTGCTTGGCAAAAACAAGTATTGTTATCCATAAAATTTGTTGGAGGTTTTTGACAGTTCATTTTGACTTCAAACAGATTTTCTTGAAATTTTGAAATAAAATGCCTAAGCTAAGTTTCACAACTGAGAATGATGGGATTATGCCGATTACATGTTCATGTATAATATTGATGGTAAAACAGATATAGAGTATAAATGTACCTCGAGCTGCAACTCCTGCTGAACTGCATCATTAAAACCATCCTCATAACAGGGGTTCAATACACCCTGACCGAAGTCGAATGTGCTCTCCGGAGCTGGATGAAACAGTCTACTGGTGAAACATGTTTCGATCGGTCAGTTCTCGATTTGAAAAGGGGACCTTCCAAACAGTACAGCAATGTACATGTAGGGGGGAGAGGCTAGTGAATGACAAACAGTAGGTACCGGTACATTCGCTAACTAACCTGAACTGACAGAAAGGCTGTCATAACAACATGTACCTTTAGCATTGACGGCGCATTGATTTGCGTTCAGCGACAATGCTGTACAGTCGATATGTGATCGCCTGACAAACATTCACCCCTACAGTACACCGTCACTAATACCATCCACTGCATCACATACTCGGCGGTCCATACACATGAACTATATTAATGAGAAACCCAAACAAAAATCAATAACATAAACTCGTTAGCAATGAAACTATTGTAGGTTATTAATGAACGGATTATCGGACATGATATTTTGTTAATGACTTAATGAGGTTATTACGGTGATAAAAGGTTTGAAATTGTATTGGCGGAGTAATCTCTATGCTGAGAGTGTGTTAAACCTACCTGGCCTGGGCGATTTGGGTGTACCGCAGCCTTGGGGAGTTTCAGCTCTCCATTTTTAGCTCGCCATATACGAAGTAAGCGAGGTATTGGGAGAGAGAGGGTGTCTGTGTCCGGTTAAGTTTTTATACCAGGGATTCATAGACGTCCATTCTTACTGCCGTTAAACGGTAGTAAGAAAATGTCAAAAACTGAATATAGACAGCAAAAAACTCAAAAAGTGTACGTTTTGGACAAGAAATACTCTGTTTTTGACGAAAACTCAATACTCGAAATGGTGCAAATCCAACTGGATTCGCGGAAGCAAAGCTTAGCTTAATGGGTGTGTTGTTCATTCAGAGAGATTTATTCAATATTTCACGGAAATTCAAGTCAAATAGCTGACCTGTAATCAGAAAACTGCGAGATATCCTTTCATCTTTCTGCGAAACGAACACAAACGCAAGTGGCGGTTTTCACATGTTTTGATGACGTAATGCGCTAACTAAACCTCGGAGACCTTTGCTCGATTTTTTTTTGGGAGCCTCGAATACTCTCTGTAATGGTTCCCGACTGGCGCTAAAGGTTTGAGTGTATTCTCCTTCGCTCGGCTGCTGGTGCACAGCTACCTACGTTAAACCCAACAGGCGAAAACAGTCTATATGAAGGAATTGAATGCGAACACGTGGTCAGCAGACGGAAAGTACACGAGGGAAAAATGAAACCTGGCACATTTTGGATATCATTTAGCAGATGAATTTGATTCAGATTCGTTCATAATTAGAATGACAAACAATTTTCCCTAAGACAGAACATCGGGCAAAGTAAAATCAAGCAGTAGGAAATTTATGAAAATAAAAATGAATCGTTTCTTCAGAGACATTGCCTGTACGAGACCTGTCATGAACAACAACAACAACACGGTCTAGCACTTTACGTTGAGAACACGCATTTCTTCAGAAGTCAGTTTATTTGAGGTCCGTGACTCGAGAATTTTTGTTGGTCATCTTTATCTTTCACTGTAAAAACCATCATGGTATGAAATGAATAAATGTGAGACAAAAATATCTGGAATTTCCTTATTTTTTTAATGTTGTTGCGTATCTCATATAAATCCATAGCCAACTGTTAAGCCTAGTCTTTATATAAAGGTTCATTAATAACAATTGTTTGTTTTACTGCTTTTTTTTTTACAATGCAGACAATTCCAATATTTGTTTCATATGCAATACAAAGATACAAATGAAATAAAATTAAGAGTATATATACTTGCCACTTAGCAAATATGTTTGGGTTGAATACTGCTCATCAATGGAGATAACCAATCACTCGCCTGAACTAATTTGTGCTATTTTAGGTGTGCTAACCACCCTCCTCAGAATAAATGAGGCAATTTCAATTTTTCCCATTGAGAAGTTTACATCTAGTTGTGCAGTAACCAGCTCTAGTGAAAATGGCAACTGGTCGCAAAATGCTTGGTTCCGCAAATTTGGATTCTTTAGATTCTCGCAAACTAAGTCACTGAGAATCCAACTGGATTCTTGAAAAATTTTGCGAAATTCTACCCCTGGAGGTGGCGGGATTTATTGACAGTTCCTTTGTTCTGAAGTTCGACGGCGACCATGCGATGGACGTAAAGTCGAAGTCCGAGTTCAAGACATCATTCTGCTTGACAGCTGCTACATCTTACGTGAAAATCCGCTGATGATGTAAGGATTTTATAGCGTCTCTTGCAAGCGTTATATGATAATTATCTTTGAATGTTTATGATAGTTTGTGATCTCTTACCGCTGTTGTTGTTGCTACAAAGACGAGGTCCAAGGGATTGTTTGATAAAGACGGACAGTCTGATATCTGAAGTTGTGAAGTTGATGAGAAATTACTTGATCTTCGTATTGGTATACGTACCATGTTCTCTTTCTAAGCGAGATCCAAATCTGACCTCAAACTGGAATCTGTGATCTTAAAGTTCTAACATCAGAATGGTTTGATATGAACTCTCTTGGGGATGATCCTGGTACGTGTCTTACCTCTGTTTATAAGTTGTATTTTTGTAGAATATTTTAACATCAAGACACTCATCATGCATGATCGAGATGGCATGATGGGGGGGGGGGGGTCAAACGTGAGAAAAATTGTCAGTGATATGCCATGGTCTTGAAATGTATTAAAATAAGTGAGCAAGTTACAATACAGAACATGTGGGGTTTTTTGTCATTCAGATGACCATTATCCAAATCACATTAGATAGCTCACCTTAGTACTACAGAAACTATTTGTTCATATCTTCATTGGTAGGGTGGTAAAAACATTCAAAAACTCAATATCAACTTGTGGGTGGGCCGTAAAAACTTGGAAAAACTCAATTTGAGCATAAAAAGAACTCAATATTTTATATTGGGTAGTAAAAATTTGGACTTCTATGAATCCCTGTTAGTACAACATTACTCAAGCTGGAAGGTTAATGTTTTTTGTTTAGGCTGGACAAAAAAGGTAATCTTTATTTCAAGTTTTATAATATAGTTCATCTTTCAATCCAACTTCAACATCACTGACAAAGAAGTCAAATTTTTATAACAATTTGTATTGTCATTGCCAGTGATGGGCAACCTGAAGGGCTCGATCTTTATGCGAAGCTGCATGTTATTGACAAAACCCAGAACGGCGAGCTGCCGGGTTACACATAACCCTTGTTTATCATTCCGGAGATAGCACAGAAAGTTTGGTAGGGGAGCATTTTGCCCCCCCCCCCAGGCCTGGTAGGATTAATGGGGGAGGGAAAATGAATCGGGGTGTTTTTTGGCGATACTAAGACATGGTTTCAGTAAAAGGCATAGAACCGCCTTGAATCAACATGCTGAATTTTTGCGTAATTTTTTAAGAAATATGACGAAAACATCGCTTTTCTGGTACCCCCACATGGCTGCCATTTTGAATTTACCCATGATCCTCTGCTTGGGGGTCATGCAAATAGGCTCAAAATGAAAAAGTCAGAGTTTCAGCTCTCAATTTTCTGTCGTTCCAGAGATAGGAGCAAAAAACTAATAGGACTGAGCCCCACATAAACTAGGCAAGTTGGTTTGGTCCGTCTGTAAAGACCCCATTGAGCTGGTCATGGTACCAGTGCATCAAATTACTGTCGACAAATTAGACCTAGGCCCAAAATAGAGAATTAAAAATTTAAAACAATTTTTTATTTGGCTTTGAAAATCAATGTCGAGACTTACAGAGACTTCTCATCAATCAAGAAACATGTTTTCGAGATAAAACTCAATAAATTTGTCTGTATTTGGGCATTTCAATATTTTCTTTAATTCGCTCTCGCCATTTTCCGATCCCAAACTTTTGCTCTGCTGCATAGACGGGATGCTCAAGTTCATCAGGTCTAAAGCCTCAATCTTGTAGCTAAATTTGTGGCAAGTATTTTTTTCTGAAGCGCAGTATCGCACACACTCAATTTTTATTTCACTCCCATTTAAATGTAACACATGTACATATTTCGTGTTGAAATCAAGTACATGGCCATTTACCCTGAGACACCAAAGTTATCTCTGGAGCTGTCTTTAATATTCCATATTTATCTGTTTGTAGACAAAAAATGACAAGCAAAGTAATGCTTTGAGAGCACAACTGAAGTACTGGCAACGTTTGCGGCAGGACCTAGAGAAGGCACGACTTCTTGTGGAGCTGATCCGAAAACGGGAGAAACTCAAACGAGAACAGGTAAGCTTCAACTGCATGTCTATGTGCACATGAATTCTCAATAAGGGAGCGTAGCAAAAATCGGAACGTTCCAATGGAACATTTGCGTCCAGTATTGGATGTCAACACAACTTTCCTCCCAATATTTCGTTAATTTCCTGCTCCAATAAATTTCATTATTTCTGGAGAATGAAGTTTCTTTGGAAGTAATAGCTAGAGTTACACATTCTGTCTCATACTAGTAAATGTATGGATCATATGTATGGAAAATGATTCATTCAACCTTCAACTGTCCAAATGTATATCTTGTACATGCAAACTGAACTTCCTGCCCTCACGGACATAATCTTTGTCAACACTGATCACTAATCCTCTACATGTACATAGAAATATAAAAATGACTTATTATGCTGTTATTTGTTTGGGGTGACTAGAGCTCAGACATTCAAAGGTTATCTAAGACTGTTGCAATTAGACCTAATTAGCCTGAATTACATGTGGTCATATTATGCGGGAATAGAGCGGACTTGAGGAAACCGATTGTAGTTTTCCGGTCTGAAATGTCACTGGGGCATTTATCAGGCAGCCCTCTTTGTATGTATTCATACATGTATTCTGTACTGGGGTTTTGGTGCATACTGTTGCAGTGTCGACCTGGACACTTTTAGTGTGTAAATTATGTCCAGCCTCTTCCCTCCACTGTGTTTTGCTAATGGTGCAGTTATGCCTTGGATGCTGCAGATTCGGTAAATAGAACAGATAAAATCCATCTGAGCATGTTCAGTGGCTGACCTTTGACAAAACAGGAGAAACAGAACTATGCCTACCAGGTGTTGTTCTTGACAAAAAAATTTCATCTACTCTATTTCCAAATTCAATAAAACTAATTTTTTTCAGCGCACCTTCGGCACGCAAAATGTCTCCAAAAGCTCAATTTTTTAAAAAGTTTTCATCACATGAAGTAGAAAAACTCAATTTAGGACCTTTTTCATCTTAGAAATCGAAAAAAAATCAAGTCATTCCTCAGTTTTCATTTAAACATCCTTCAAGTAATACCTTCCCTACCCAATCTCAAGGATTTTGGAGATCTAGAAATTGAATCCTTAACTACAACTCGGCATGAATTGTCCCTGTAAGAGATTGAAATCTGCGAATGGGCAAATTCAAGGTTATGTTACGGACCATGTTCAAGGTTTGGAAAGCAGAGTGGGGAGGTGGGCAAGAGTTGGGGGTGCTATTTCAATCCTGCAAAAGTATATAACTTTCCACCATCATTCAAATTACGAATTTCCAAGTTAATTCATCTGTGGGACCAATATGTACTGGTACATGTTCCAGGTCATTATATGACCATAAAAGACAATGAGTATTACTGAACCATGGCTTAAAACTGAACACTTGAGTGTGTTTAGATTCAGAGGTCATACATACAATGAGCCTTACTGAGTTATGGCTATGGACTGATGTGCAAATAGATGCGCAAATGAGAATATGGAAATCGGTACCCCAACAGAGACATCCACTTTACTAAGGTCCAGATGGGAAATTTGCACATCAGAAAAATTGCAGGAAAAGAAAAAGAACAGTTTCAGACCAAGCTGAAAACAACAGGTATCTTCCCCAAGACAAGAGTAATATGCACAGTCAGCCATTGCTTTTCATTTAAATTTATGGGAATTTTTTCCTTCTTTTTTTTAAATGCAATGATTTAGCGTTGGAGCTGCACTTTTTCGGGGGTCCAAGAGTGAGCAACATTCCTATTATGGGCCATTGTGGAAATAGATCATACTTAGTCCACTGACCAAATTTCTAAAGTTTTGAGAAGTTTTTTTTTGTTAGAAAACAAAGTCTAGACAACTCAACAGCATCTTTGATGTAATGGTATATACATGCATTTGTATTGTAGTCGTAGAGATTATTTCAGGATAATGATTCAAATCAACAAGTTATGATTCTAGAGGAGAATTGGTGTGATTAATAAAAGGTGGTTTAGGCATTTTTTTGTTTTTTATTTTATTTCTTAGACTTGAATTTGACATTCCCCCCGACAGAATTTGAAATGAAAAAGTGTGTTAAATTTTCCTTGAATTGCATTTTATTGCAGAAAATGTATCCTACGATACCATCTCTACAAAACATTAAAATTTTATTCAGTTTCATGCAAGGAAACCAAACGGCCATCATTCAAGACAGCTATAATAAATAGCAAGCTGAACCCTAGACCAGTTAATGCTCTATTCAACCCGATTATGATTGCAGGTCTTGGCTTGCACATGCGAATCTTCTTTATTTAGACAATTTGTACGTTTGGTTTTGATGTATTTTCAATCCTTGGTATCGCTGGACATTTCACCTTCTACTTTGTGTTGAAACGAAACGGTACAGATGTAGCCGGAAAATGAGGACAGCTGACTGCTGGCATGTCTCTCTCTCTGCAGTCGGGCGTTGTAGCTTGTATCCCTCGTGGTCATTTGGAAACTTCCACTGACCCAGTCATAATCGCAAACCAATACTTTCCCGCAGAAAGAAATGCATTGGATGGTTCCCGACGAGTCTAATTGGAAGCGTTCACTAAAACTAGGGAAGTAAGACACAAAAGTTTACCAGAGCCATATTCAACATGCACATTGCCTTTTCAACAACGACAGCGTGAGTGGAGATTTTTCTTTTGTTTTGTAGACTGTATTTTCTGTCTATTTCATTCTCGAAACTCAATTTTTTTGCAGGAAACTCAATTTTTCCGCACGCCTATGGCGCGCAAACATTTAAAAAATAAAATACTCAAAAATTTTATTGGAAGACTGAATTCAATAAAACCATAAAAACTTGTATCTCATCGTGGTAACCATGATGAAAAACTGTCAAGAAAACCCCCTGGGCCTGGCCTACACTAAGGGAGGATGGTCTACATGTATACATGTGACATGTACAATACAATAACTAAATTCTCAATTTTATTCAATTGGTGGGGAGTGGGGGGATGGAGAATCGGGGATTCCAGGAAGTGACCTGCTCAACCTATATCCCATAAAACCCTGTGAACATCTATCAATTGTGTCTTTGGTTGTGTGGAACTGATTAACCTCTCTGAAGAAGGATTAAACACAATAAATATTCTTTAAAATTATTCCAAACTTGAGAAGGCTGACCGAGTTTAACCTTTGCGTCGTAATCGTGTACACGTGGCTGTGTGTTAAAGTTATGACTTTTCACGTTCCGTCTTGTTGTTTTGTCCTTTGTGTTAGAGTTGGGTTGATAGTCACAGCGGCGATTGTTCATTGTCCAGACAAACCAAAGTTAGTTTGGTTTCCAGAGAAAGGAAATGCCTTGGGAGTCGGTAGTTGCTGACTAATTTCCTGAAATGTCAGCTATCCTGTCAATGTTTTGATGATAGTACAGAACTTTCTCAGGGGGCTATGTATTCCCTACTGGTATCCTGGAGTCTTAGCCTGACTGGTGTACATGTGCAAGTCCACTGATAGGGCTGGAATATCAGGTTGTAGTCAGGGTTTCTGTGAGAGGTGTGGTGGTGGGGCTAGAAGTTATAACAGGCAGGGTCTGATGACCCTTGCTAACCCTGTCTAACCCTAACTAACCCCCACTGTACACCCTTGGTGTAGAAAGGCCAACACCAGATAAACATGTGTCTTGAAAGTCTTGCTTAGAAAGATGATCTACTCTCTCAGAAAGGGAACTCTGCTGAGCTCTCTGCATGAGAGAAAACTCTAGCACCAAGATGTTAATGCAGAACTGGATCACAGACACAGGTACATGATCAAAGACCAGTTCCTCACCCTTGTCATGTCTGCTTGGGTGTTGTTGGTTAATAGTAACTGAATCATGTATGAAAACATCGACAGGTACATGTACACAAACAGCATCTGGGTGAAATATTTGTTCATTCAGCATTAAAGAGGTAAAAGCGTCATTTAAAAAATATTCAGCAAATAACATATTTCGATCAAAGTTATTCAGTAGTTGAAAGCAACTATGGTGAACGTGTTTCTGTGACCTCATTTTTTAATATCACGGGCATTGAAATCACACTTCTGACATTCTCTGAAAAACGTAACAGCACCTGCACTTGGCTCCAGTGCCTGAGATGACGTCAGAAAACGCGCACTGGCATTCCGAGCGTGATGCTTTGCAACGTCATACTCGATTTTAGAACTTTTATCGCACTGTGACGGCTTCTAATGTGACGTCATGGATACCTGATCACGTTATCCGACGTCATCTCAGTCATTTCCCATTTTCATGTTGTTCACTAGACCGAATTGAAGAATCTGACAATATTGATCCCTGATTTTCAATACTTGAAAATCTTTTGCAAATGTTGCAACATCTGTTCAACCCGAACAACTAAAATCTACTACCTCTTTAAGGTCAGACTATTTCAGTCAAATCCTGGGTGTGTGGGCAACCTGTGTGACCTATCAGATTGATTAATTTTTGCAAATGAACTCAAATACTTGGTTGCATCCTTGTGCCCCAGGGGGGACTAATTTCATGACCATAAAACATAAATTTACAATACCGGTACAAAAACTTCACAATATTACATGCTGAAACAATATTGTGGAAATGCATACATGTACTAACATAGATCGCTAGAGCACTGTCAACCCTTGTTTTCTACATAGTCTAAAACTTGACATGCATGGCATATACATACAGAACATACATGTAGAAGGGGAGACTTTGACAGACTTTCACAGAACGCTAGTCATCTGTGACTTTGATAGTCAACCCATGACTGGTGATGATAGGGAGCTGTACAACTGAGGGCATTGGTATGATTTATTGAGTCCATCCCTCCAGGCTGGGCCAGTGAGAAGGGTCCCTGTGATAATTGCCCTCCTTATGGTTGGAATGGTCTTTGCATCCCTCCTCACACTCTTGTGTTTGTTTATCTTCTGACCAGAGAGGACACCCTATCTGACACTGGATCCAGTCACCATAAATACACAACACAATGATCAGTCTAATGAAACTCTCATCTAATTGCAGAACCCCTCATATCTGCTCGCTTTGACTTCTGAAACATCCATCTTGAGCAAACCATTAATAGAAAACTTTAATTACAGATTTGCTTTTAAATAAATAAACACACAATTTTTGTATCTGAAACATCCCAAATTCAAGAGAAACCTTTACAATATTAAAGTGACAGTCACTCTTTTTGTTTTACTTCTTTCATGTTCATCAAGAGAAAAAGAAGAATAGTCTGTCTGAGTAAAAAACACGAGTCTGGACTGGAGACTTTTGAGTAATACAAGGGCTGGAACAACAAAAACTTGCATGAAGTCAGATAGGGCTGCATCTAGAGCCAATTTAGTTCCGGAATACATATAGCCACCCAACTCATCTGACGCCCAAACTCAAATGAGAAAAAAACCTGAAAGTGTTGTTGTTCAATTTGCGAGGCTTTCTGAAGGAAATACTCATAGAAAAATATTCCGAGAGCCTCAATATCGATCTGATTGCATAGCTGGGTATTAAATTTTATGCTAATAAACCTATACTTTGTGATTGATCACTGGCCATTTGCACCAAAATTCACTAACAAAAATTGGACCCTCAATAATGAATTATGAATGGGAACTGGGAGTTCGGGATCAAAACCTGCAAAAATTCTTAGACGCAGCCCTGTCAGGCTACCTCTTCACATTGTCCTCATATCAGAGGACGTGATAATATGAGACACATGAAAGCTTACACAATTAGATGCCAGAAAAATGCTCCTTGAGGTTGACGTATTTTATGAAGATGCCTGACTATGCCAGATGTATCATTGCGGATATGGTCCCATAATCCCCAAGCTCATTTAAATCAATCCATCCATACATGTGGGTAAAACTAATGAGATAATTGTATGTTTCATCTCTCCATGTGATTTAAATGCTTTCGGTCAAAAATCAGAACATCACTATATTATACCACTTCCATTTGGTTGAATGAAAGATACTCCGCTCAAAGTGCAGTATTCAAAATGAAGTGATCTATTATTTTTGCGGTACACACAGAAAAGAGTGAACGCAATATTTGAGCACAATCATTATGACATTGAGCCTCATACAACGTCATTGTGCTGAAGTGTGTCATTGCAATCACTTCCTGGGTTAGACCATAATACAACATCGACTCCTACACTTGATTGTCTGCCAGTCTACAGTATACAAACAGTATTCGGAAGTTGTTATTTTGATAGTAATGAGCATTATGCGGATGGAGGACCGAGGAGTTAATGCCAGAAGTATCAGCACTGGGTGACCTCCCCTTGTTTACTTCCTGTCCAGGAGGAGTTCCATAAGTACAAGTTTATCTATTGGCAGCCAAGACAGTGAGAGAGATTGTGTTAAGAATTATGACTAAAACTTTAGCATACAAGAGTCCTTTATGATAGTGGTACACTGTTTATTTTCTTTCAATCTACAGTACAGGTTACTCTTCAAGATGTATTACACAATTTTTTATTGCGCATGTCTTGATTACTTTAAATCATCCAATATCTAGGCATGTTTACATAATGGGAAAGACAATGTTTGTACACAAGTTTGGTTTATGACAAATCTTCAATACTATATACATGTACATTTATTCCATGCAGGAAGTGAAGAAACCAATATTTTTTCAATATATATGTAAATACTTATATGCAGTCCAACAGTCACACCCAACTTGATGTTGTTCCCATATAGTCCGTAACATGCACATTAGGTGGAAAGTTTGATTAGAGAAATATACTACTCCTACCACTGCATCGTCATTTTTTCATGAATCTCCAGTTAACATGATCATCGAAACTCTCTTTGAGATGAGCATCTTAGCAAGTTCTGTAGAAATCCTTAGCAGATGTGACCTCTGAAACTCAGAATGAAACATTTCTTAGATGTCTTGGGATATACATTGAACTACCTAAATTTTACTAGGTGACAAGTCACAAACTGAGGGAGGTACCATCAATTAACATCCACCAATGATTTGTACTGACATTGAAGGAACTTGATCTGGGGCAAATGTAGGACTGAAATGAAATAGTCTTCCCTCATCAGCGCAAAATAATTAGAATTTTTAGCTTCCCTTTCAGGGAAAGTGATCTGTTAAATTTACTTGAACATATATTTAGCAGTTTGACTTGTCCCTAAACTCATGTTCCCTGTTGACAATAATCCTAAAAGCCCATTGTCAAGTGAAGAGGAAAACAATCAACCCTAGGGCTGCAGGTAGGCCGGTATTATTCTGAGCCCTGTGTATGTAGTGTTGAACATCTATCTTGTTGTAACAAATATCCCTTGGAAGATGATCCTGGACTTGCAAGGAAATGATTGTACTACGTATGTATTCAGAGAAACTGTACAGATCTGTATATTTACTCTGGCCATTCCTCTGATACTATCAGGATGACAAACTTACAATGTACTACTGGAATCATGTTAGAGAATTGGACAGTTGTGTCTGAGTGATCTAGGATATCCCTAATGATCAACGCAGGAAATGGTCACTTGCTTCACTCGATTCTTTCATTCACAAATCATCCTGTACAATATGGGTTTGCCAATACACACGTACAGAAACAACTCCCGGCATGCACACTATAATATAGTTGAGTTTTTGTGGAAGGTCAATTATGCCAAGAACATGATCGAATTACAAATTTAGAATTCTAAGCTCCCTGCAATTTAGTGCAGTTTACAGTATTGGGCAGTGATACTTGGTGAAACTCTGAATTGCATGTTTTCTCTATCTCGTGCTGGAGTAAATAAGAAACTCATAAATCCATGTGTATTTGTGCTGCTCACCGGATTGTTCAATAGCTAACAAACTACATGTATGTCATTTAGTTTAATGAAAATCCACCTTTTTGTATTGGTTAATTGAAGTTTTCTGTTGGGGGCAAGTTGAAAGATATTTTGAAAAGCAGTAGCCATGTGGTCTGTCAACCAACTCGAGTGGTGGACTCGCATATTTGGTTTGTTCCTGGAGATGGTATCGGAATGAACCAGGCCTACTTCAGAGAATTTTGACGGATGATCTTGTTCAGAACTTCTGACTGAAAGGATGAAGGAACTTCTCCAGACCGTGCTTCAGCTGTTTGTCAAAGAAATACAATCTGACTTCTTGGAAAAACAGTCTCAAAACAGGCAATCAAATTTAATCTCCTTATATTCTGTGATCACTTGAATTTTGTCAGCTGTTATTGCTTGAAACCTTCATGGGGATATGCCGAATGTTAGTCAGAATTCAGAAACTGCCTGTCCAAAAATCCTCTTCTGCCAAATTTTACTTGTCTATTTCCTCCCATCTCTCCCATTTTAAATTTTCCAATTTTTGCCTGTTCAAATGTGGAATATGCCTGTGCGTATTCCAGGTGGACAGGTTTCTGGCTAACACCCTGGCGATGAGTAAATTTATGGTAATTTGGTCAAGGAGGTGAAATTTTACTCCAAAACCAGGGGTGATTCAGCCTCATACAGGGCTGTTTTTGAGCTCGTTATAATGGACTTGGGCACCATGAATTTGGGCGCCCAAACGAAAAAAGAATAATTTTTTTTTAGCAAATTCCCTCTCGGAACAGGCAGAACAGAATGGTGGTCCAAAGTCACTCAGATCAAGTCCATGTATTTCTTTGTGATTTAGAGGGTGATCAAATTTATGTGAATTTCGATAGGGTTATTGAATTATTAGGTCATTTACCGTACTGGATTATGTTTATTTGTATTAGCCTGACAATTCCCATCTTCTCTGTTCCTGATAGAGTACATGTTCATTATGACATAATGAAAAACCGGGCTATTCCAATTTATGATGCTTCAAACTTGCAAGGCTGCTAGTACAATGCAACATGAATATCTGCAGATAATGCCTCTGTGAGAGAGTCTGATACTGCATGAATGTTCAACCCAACTTGGAAAGTAAATCAATCTCATTTCCAAACTATTTTGATAGTAAATCATTTCTGCAGATGGACTTGTTTTTCATATGCCTGATGTGACCTAGTGTGGAGGTCTGGGAAAAGTGATTTCTCTGTGGAACGAAAGGTTCAAGAAAGTACTTGTATATGTATATGTTAGCCCAGGGAATGCTGAGTGAGATTGAAGTTTGGGCATCTCTTCCAATTAGTTCACCTTTGTAAAGAATGTGTCCTAACTTTGGTGATTATAAACGGCACATTGTAAATCATTTTTGCATCAGATTATAGAGTACATTGATGTTTATGTCTTCCACATGACTTGTTGACAATATATCTTGATGATATCCAACAGAATACTCATTAACATGGACCTTTGCGTAATATAATTATCGAAATGATGGGTATGGACTTCCTGGCTCTACTGCGTAAGAGTTTTTCAGTACAATGTACTTAATGCTCAGTGCAAACTCATTTTGTCCCATAATATGAGAGTATCTTCTTTGGCTGTGTAGCATCTACTTGTGTAAAATACAGTGTAAAACCCATCCTACCCTAGATCTGCCTTGGATACTTGTATCACAGTGCACATCTTGAAATAAGAATAGATCAACTTGCACATGTTACAGTATGTAAATGTACATTTCGTGTTTTTGGTTCACGTTCTTGGACAAGTTTAACAACATTTCGCTTGAAATTGAGGCCCAATCCGCTGGACAAATTTCATGTTCCTGGCCAAGTGGGCATGCCCTTATTAAATACCTCACTTCTAGGATCCCTCTCCTTATGCTATCCTACACACATTTCTATGATGGATCGATCTACAAATATTTGTTCCCGGACCCCTTATTAAGTACCCTTGTTGAAGTCAATTTTTCCAACCCCATAGATATCCTGACCAACTTTCACAGCCTTTTGATCCCAAACAATTTCTAGCCTGAATGAACATTAGGTTATGCAGCACCATGTTTCCAAGGATGAAATACCATTTTGTAGACATGGACGGACAGGTCAAGGGGTCGCCCTCCATCCTGTGTTTTGGACCCAACGGTGTTGGCTTTGTTCTTGAGAATTCCTGTTTCATAGGCTCTCACTTACAGTTGATCAAGATTTTTACTGTCATCAGACATGATCTATTCAGTTGTAACCATGTTTATCTGTGTAGGGACAGTCAAAAACAAAAGCCATTGATCCAACCAACCATTTCTTGGGGTGCGGGGACATGGAGAGAAAATTTATGTACAACTTTTGAGTATCAGATAGTTGTACACAAAATTCCGGCCCTGTACTGCTGTGTTTTGTTTGTTTTTTCCAGAAAATGTTACTTTTCATGTTGCAGCAGTTGAGCCATTCATCATCAAGTTGGGAATAGGCTGTGTTCCTTCTCGGGAATGCTGGTCGAACCAATTACTGTTACAACAGTTTGGTTTGATGTACTCCATGTACATACGTCAGCAACCAAATGTTACATGTGTATATATCCCAGGGCCAGGCAGATCCAATGACTGCTAGAGATAAGCAGTCCATTTCTTTTAACATTGGAAAATTAGCAGAACATTAATCTTTCAGCCTTATGGTCTCTTCTTTCATTCATTTGGGCTGTTCAGATTATTTGTTTATCCCCATGTTGTGATGGGTGCAGACCATGACAAGGCCCTCTCTCACAGCAGTCAGAAATGGCAGGTCATGGTGACATGCATGTGTCAGTGGTACAGATGTCAATAACCTTTAGCCTCCATATGCAGGTCTGTACTCTACTTTGTACCAGCCCTGCAAGAAGAAAGGGTCTGCAACTAATTTTGAACGGGCTTATAGAAATAACAGGCACGGAATGGACGAAAAGAGAAACTGATCCTACGTCTTGCTGGAATATTCGAAGTGCGGCGAAAAATAGACATTTCTCTGTTGACCAATCGGATTATCCCTTCTATCCGATTCGTAATAGCTTGCTCTTATTTGCTATAATATGTGCATATTCTTGGAGGCCATGATGTCATGATTGGCAATTAGAAAATCGTAATAATAATCGGGTTGAGTTTCTCATGGCAGAACTACTCTGTCATGGTACGGCTTTGTCAGATGAACCATCTACACACTGTGGGTGATAGTGTTATCAATGTACATGCAGTCAAAATTTGTCATCGTATGCCGACAACAGTACCTCCGACAAAATATAGCGATGAAGTTTCTGTATCGCCCAGAAAAATCGCCAGTGCTGGAGGCCAGCAAAATGCATTTGAAAAACAGATCGTACTATTTCAAGGAGCACCTTACACCACAGGATCAGAAAATACACAAACAACTTCAACCGATAGCGCAAGATGTCTTCAAGAAGGAAAAAAAGGTTATCTGGAGAAATGGCAGTGAACTTTTTCACTGACAATAGGAAAATTGACAAGCCCTGAACCTACCAGAGACTGAACTGCATGTATCGTAACCTAATCTGAAATGAAAATTATAGTGTTTAGTAATAAGCTATAAACTAGACTCATTTTGCTACAGTACAGTTACAATATTGAAATCATGTGAATATTGTACCAGTACTGTCATACTCCGTAACTCCGTGGTCATGTGGGTTTGTAGGGGTGCTGTAAATTCATGGCCAACTTTGGCTGGTTCTTCACCAAGCCAAGGTTAGTGTTTGGAAACTTTGCCGCTATTCTATGTAGACGCATTAACTAAATGTGCAATTATTATATATTTCTGGATATAAATTCCGGCAAAATACTCAGATCGTTGCGGAATAAACCGAACGATACCGAAGATTTACAAAGGTCATATGCAAATTTCTTGAACTCCTGACCTCAGAACCAAATGGTACCCAAATATCGTTGAGTTTTGACGATTTCAGTGACCATTTCGTATAGCAGTAGTCGGGAACCAGGTCATTGAGACCCGTGTTTTCTTAATAGCATCCTCAAAGATTATTTCCAGAGCACCAATTCCAGTTCAGCAGTCTATGCAAGTTCCAAGCCACGCCACGCTGTCAAGTTTCATGTTTCATCCCGACCAAAAAAAATTTGTTCATCCAGCATGTCTTGCTGTGTTTACCGTGAATCAAAGTTTTTGGAGTGTTGACCAAGTCTGCCATCATAAAACCTGTGCACAATGACTGTCAATGCAGTGCTTCGGATTTAAGAAGCGCGAGAGCGAAAGCGCTCAATCGCGCGCCTGAATCAAAATTTAGAGGCTCTTTTTCTCGCGCTTCTTCAATTTATCATATGGAATAATCTTTATTTACCTCTAATAACTTTCCATGAAAACGCAAGACGTTTCGATCACGAAAATCCGGAAGTGTGCGAGCTCTTCTGGCAAAGGAGTTAAACTTGGTTTGGATTTAACCGAGGACCGAAACGTCCTCGCTTATAATTGGTTAAATTTCTACAGCTGTGTGTAAATACTGACCAATCACAGCGGCGGATACAGCTGTGTGTGGATGTGTCGACGGACATATTGTTGTTGGCGCGCTCGTCTGATTTTGGGATTTGTTTGATCGATTGTGGCCGCGAATAAGCGAAATGGCTACAAAGCTTCCACCAACAGTTAGACTAGAAACATTTAAAAGGCGGAACACTGGTGGTGTTCTATCGTATACGACCGAAAACGGCATGGTACCGTAACAGAAGTTTGGTGCAAACTGCGCAAAACATTGACAAAATTCTCAAAGATCGCAGAATCCGAGGAAAGGCACAGAAAGAAATAAAGGGATAACAATGAAACACATCAGGGGTAACTGGTTTCGCTTATGTTTATTATCAACATTTCATACATGATTGTCAGATAATATTGATGTCGCATTTCATAATGTTGAGAAGTTTGAAAATAATACCAGTCTTTCGTTTTTGAAAATAGCTGGAGTGCTGTTAATCACACTCCTAAAGTTTGAAAAATGATTTTAAGGAGTGTGATTTTTAGGGAGGCTTACAATTGGCGAGTGCTATTGTTCACACTCCTGAGCTAATTTTCAGGAGTGTGATGGAGTGTGATCACACTCACACTCCTCAAAAACGAATGACTGTTATAAATACTAATACTTTTCTTGCAAGAAGAATCATAAAATGGGAATTACTAGTTACATCCCCATTCTCGTAAATAGCTCTTCTAAAAGTTTTTAGAAGGTTTTTTTTTAGAGGAGTGATCGCTCTTCTTGACAAAATTAGAAGAGCGATTTTTAGCTCTTCTGGATTTTCAAATCCGAAGCACTGCAATGTTCACCTTATTTTGGTAAATAAATCGTCTCCTCATTGCTTTCTTTGCACATCATTATTGCATTTCATGTTCTGAATACACAAATTATTTTAGCTCAAATTATCTGTTTGATTGTATTTTGGTATGTCCTAACGATCAAATATAACTACAGGACTCCCGAGGTTCATTTTTACCAATAGCCGGATTTTTGTACTGTTTCAGACAACTTTAGTCAACCAAGAACCTATACAATACGTGAATCTGACATGCAAGTTTATTCCGATTTGTACTCCAAATGGACCTCTCTATTGTACGTAAATGCCTGTAAATAATGAGTACTTGTATATATATTTATATATACAACTGACTTTACCCCCTTCCCCCACTTCTCTTCTTTATTAATTGTATTGTATGATATGGATGTTTTCTCGTCTGGAATAAAATCATATTATTATTATTATTATTATTATTACCTTTCATAACAAAGACAAGAAAGGGATGGCGATTTCGAAGTCCACGAGTTCTAGTTTGCTTTTGCATCTTGTTGGGGATGAATCTATGAACTGGGAAGATGCAGTGACGCCATCACTGTTATTGGTACTGGCCTTGGTACATGTACACCAAGATCATCACTCATATGTGGAACGGCCTTGGTGCACTTTGGCCGAGTTGATCAATTCCCTCCTGACATGTCTGTGAGAAAGGGCCCGGAGGCTGATCGGAGATATCAGTTTGTTGTCAGACTGAAAATACTTGGCATTAGAGAGCAATTTTATGAATATACCATCTGTCTGATGGAATATTTACATGGTGGCTGTAGTGGAGCAGTACTTTAAGCTTACAGGCGGTGATAGAAGAAATTCCAGGAAGATGTGGAAGTAAACTTGTCTAACCCATTCTGCCATTTCCTGGTTTATGCATATGGTTGGCATGCTGCCAGAATGCAACTATCTTTCTGTAGTATTGGTGTATTTCCTGAGCTACTTGTTATGTTTAAATGAATACTCCACTGACTGCGAATTTCCCACAGTATTTCGTCCTTGGTAAATTGTTCTTTCATCAAGCCATTTGTATATGCTGCGCTGGTTCAGATGTAGGCTCGTGGAGAAATAAAATGCTCCAAATTACGACCTGAAATGAATTATTCTGGTGAAACACCCAAATTAGTGAAACATTTGTCAGGAATGAACTACCAAGGAATGTTGACTTGAATATTCCTTTGATGTCAACTTAACCCTCCAACCACACATGTAGGATTTGTTCACAAGAAATTAAATGTTCTGGTTATGCATTCATGGTGTGCTTAATCTATTTTTCTTGGGAACTGACTTTAAGTATGTAACACTAGTAACGGACATGTACACCAGGTTTGCTTTCTTTTATATACTCTTCCTGGGTTTATTATCTTCTATTTCTAGCAGACACAGCTTTATGCTGGTTTGTTGACGTCATTATTTCCAACTCTGTTTGGTAGTGTGGAGAAAGCTGCTGGGGGATATTATCAATCTCACTTGATCCCCTTTATCTCAGTGATCGGCATGACTTATACATCATCTATAGTGCGGAATAAGCATCATATGTATTGCTCTTATATATAATGCTAAAATAACCACCATCCATAGGGGTACAGCATTTACATGTAGATACCAGATTAAGTTTGATGCCAGAGCTTCACTTCTGATCAGGAGTTGAAAGTAAAGTTTACGCATAAATTGGGTGTTTGGGATGGTTGGTTCGCCTTGATCAGTATGGATATTGCACAAGATAAACCCCTGGAAATGAAAAGGCTGAATTCCCTCAGGAACTCCTGGATCAAGCCAGCAGCTTGGGAAGTTGGTTCATGCTCTGGATACCAAACTGCTATGCTGCGCTGAACTCTCAAATTGTACTACTCTGACCAGTCTATCCATTTGGAGAATTGGTTTCCCCGTAGAGAGTCCCATAATAATGGCAGGCCTGCAAGTGCCTCATATATTTCCTGTATTTTTGAGTCATTCCTATATTTTCCTATAAACCTCATTTTGACTCTTTCTGATGAAAACTTTCACCAATGCTTTGAAATGAATCAGATTGGCTTGAGGAAATACATTTCAGGATTTTTTTTTTGCCTCCCTGGTCTCGGCAAATATGAACACATTTCCATCTCTCTTTGTTGAACCAAGGAGCAGAACGGGTATCCTCAATCACCACCAGTATTACCACATTCATTGGAACTAATTTGATTAATCACCAGAAAACTACAAAGTTTGGAAAATACAATGTACATGTAGTAGTGACCTGTCCTACACTCTTTTATTTTCTATATTTTATTGAGAAAATTCCTATATTTCTCCTATATTTTGGCAAATTTGTTCCTATATTTCCACTGTGAGCCACTTGCAGGCCTGTAATGGTATTAAATTCCAGTCTGTGGTAAGCTCCTTGACATTCTTTTTCTCCGTAACCTTTTCTCATATAAGCTTAAATTTTGAAATGAATGAAATATCCTGGTTACATTGAATACATGATATTTATTACATTCTGGGGAATAGGCTTGCGGCTTACGAACAATGGAACCCAAGGCAGTCCAAAATATCAAACTGCTCAAATATATTTCTGTGCAGACGGCAGACAATCTTGTGGATATCAGTTTTATTATGGGTTACATATATATATACTTTATTCATATATAAATAAATATGATGAAAAAATCTAGAACTGAAAGCCACAGGTAATTAGTGTTTATCCATGTTCCTCATCAAGCATGTCGCCAGCTATCAGTATGAATATGAATCTTGTCTGGGTGCACAGGAGGATGATTGGTGTGTGGTGGGGGGGGGGGGGACAGGGTAGACACATGGAATACACACAATATCCACAGAGGCATGTTCATGTTATGTATGGTGTGACATGAGAACTTAAATCTTAGCCTCAGAGCTTTGCTCCTGACAGATAAAGGTAGACATGATGAATGGTGCTTGATAGCTCATTTGTTCATAACCATGGCAACTATGTTTGAGATTAGAGGCGAGGGTGCCATGTGGTAAATGGAGTCAATGACTACCTGGTGATGGATGTGTAGCAGTGGGATTGTTTCTCTGGCTAGTCGGTCCTGCTCTCAAATATAAATATGTGAATGTCTCTAATAATTCAATCATTTTCTGACCCCCTTTCATCGCAATTAAATAAAAAAACTCAAGACTGAGGGGTAATTTCTGTTGACAATATCATGTAGAGCAACCAAATGCAAGGCCAAATACAGGTTTCAAATTTTGATACTGACAGCACCTTCAAATCTGGGATAAAAACTTGAAAATATACATAGAAACCCTTGAAATAAAGGTTTTAAGATTTTCAACACGTGAACTTGCGAAGGAATGTAGTTTTTAACAATATGTTAACTCAAAATCTGTAATTTGGGGGGCTTTTCTGTCATTTTCTGGAATTTGGGCATTGCGTTGGTCCTTTATATGCTCCCGAAGTGGTAAACAGTTTCGAACAATTAGATCTGGATTTTGGCAGAAAGTTTTGAAGTAGTGGCTTATAAAAAGTATTCTTTGAAGTGATCAAATAATTAGAGACTTACTGTACATTGTATGACAGAGCACAAACATGTAATAGTAGATCATGCATAATTAAAGCACTTCTCATCTGCAGCTTATAACGTTGGGCACACCGGTTCTCGTCAGATCACCGAAGTTAGGCAACGTTCAGCTCATTCAATTCTTGGATTGGTGACTGGGTGCTGTACTGGTTGGGCTGATCAGTGTCCAGGGTAACAGGAACTGTGAGCACTCTTGTGTTCTGGCACATGTAGGCACCATCGTGATAGGACTGAAACAAGGTTGAAAACGACGTTTAACCCTACTACGCTCACTCAATTTTCATCTGCAGGCAATACTCCTGTAATATAGCAAATTAATGCGGTCAGCACCTTGGCCAGGCATGGATTCATGTTTTATTCAACTACTCTAGAATACATGCAGTCACCAAAAGTCCACCCTATGCTACTTTCAGGTTACAAATCGCATTGTTCAAAGAATCTCGGGTCTACTTTAAAAAAAAAACACAGTTCAAAATTTATTCCAGATCCAACCCATCAGGGAAGCTAGAACCTGATCCATTCTTTCTAGCTCCCTCCCACTTATAGGCCTAGTGTATATACATTAAACAGGGTCTCCTATATGTAATGATAACACTGTTCTCTTTGATGTTTTTCAGCTCAAGCTCCATCAGTTGGCCACAGAGATGCAGCTGCAGCCCTTTGTGATCCTGCTTCGGGATGCTTTGGATCAGATCCAGGAACGGGACACTGGCTCCATCTTCGCTGAACCTGTGTCCCATGATGAGGTAACACATTCTTCCATCTCGTGGAAGAAATAACTGTCGCATCATCAGGGTGTTGATCAGTATATAAAATCTGCCTGTCCAAATATCACATTTTGCTAGATTTGGACAGGCTACTTCCCTGTTTTCTCTATCTCTCCCACGTTAAAATTTCCAATTTGTGGCTGTCCGTATTTGAAATTGCCTGTCCAACGAGTCTCTGGCTAACACCATGCCCATCATTATGGGATCCCATCCTTGATGAGGGACAAAGTGAGCTTTAATTGTCTGCAAATGTACATGTATGTTGGCACGAATTTATTGTCAGATTGACTCTATTTGTCCTTGATATTATGGACCCATCCATGTTATACAATGACCAAGCCTGTAATCATCTTCACCATAATGGTTTTTCAGCAGATCAAGATGAATGTTGATGTACCAGTCATATGGGTTCATTGATAATAGAAAGACAAATTTCGGAGCTATACTCCACATAAACATATTTAATAGACAAGCTTTCAAATCTCGTGTCGTGACGTTCTCTGTGATGTAATGTTATCCGTTCACTTTGGTCCCTTGGGGCTCCGGGGATTGACCTGGGATGTCGTCGTGCACACCGCAGGTCATGGTAAGCATACACCTCAGCTCCTCAGAGAGCTTGTTGTAAGAGGCGACTAACTGAGGCACCTGTGGAGTTCCCGGGTGTGAAAAGGAATAGGACCCCACCCGTGTGGTTCCCGGGTGTGAAAAGGAATAGGACCCAACGTCTTTATATGACTGAAATATAGTTGAAAGCGACGTTAAATCATATTCACTCACTCACTCCTGTAATCATCTTCACTACAATGGTTTTTCAGCAGATCAAGATGAATATTGATGTACCAGTCATATGGGTTCATTGGTAATAGAAAGACAAACTTCGGAGCTATACTCCACATAAACAGATTTAATGCACATGCTTTCAAATCTCTTGTCGTAACGTTCTCTGTGATGTAATGTTATCCGTTCACTTTGTATTGTGTCACTTGTCTTGAAGACTCTGTAGTCTGCCTGTTATGTTGCAACTTGCAATAGAGAATCTTATGCCCCATTTTAATATTGCACCCATGTTGTGAAACATTAGTGTTCTCTCCTCCTGTGCATTGGACATTGAAGTTTGATCATAGGGGTGTGATAAAAACAGGTGGATAAACATTGAATCTTTTGAAGTCAACTGAACTTGGGTTTTCACGTACTGTATATAGAGTACCATGCTGTATACGTTCAAGGTTTTACCAAGAGAAAATTCAAATTGATCTGTCAAAGAAAATTTTAGTATACGGTAATTCCCCTAATAATTCGATCACCGAAAGTGCAGCAAAATTGGCTTGCATCTGGAAATATTCTTCATGGCACCAGCTTCAAAGTGTCAAATTTTGTCATTAAATGACTTTTCTTCAATTTGAATGAAGAATGGGAATGTTACTTGTTCTCTGTGTTTGAATAACAGAGTTGAAAAGTGAACTTGCTGTGATTGAATTATTAGAGGAATTGTAAACCATACTTCCATACATGCAGGCAGGAAATGGGTCATCACACTTCGATCAGAGATGCAAGAATTGGTCATGTTTAATGTGTGACTGCTATTTGAGATCCATTCTCCCATTGTTGGAGTTTGTCGCTTATTAAAATTCGGTGTAACACCCTCTGACTGCGGTGTGCAGAAAAATGTGGTGTGCATCCACATTTAGTCTGTATTTATTTGATCAACACGGAGCATATATCGGTATACGAGAGATAGAGGAAATGCATCCAGTATATCTTGTAAAAGAATTAAGTTTTATACTAAAATATTACACAGGAACATCGTATTTAGTTGTGTCATGCTAAGCCGACTCTGCTATAATAATAATAATAATAAAAGCTTTATTTAAATGAGGATTACATTTCACCAAGGATGGTGATTTACGAATGCTCTGTTTACTAGTGGACGATGCTGATTGGTCAATAGCCATTCGCACAAAAGCTGCACACTGTGTTTTCAACCCCACTGCAATCAGAGGGTATATTTTTCATAGGAGGTATACAATCTGATGCCATGAGAATGGTTGAGATAATGTTAATATAATCTCTGCATTGCTCGCCTCTTTCATCCCTATGCAGGTGCCCGACTACTTAGAATACATCACAACACCCATGGACTTTGCCACGATGAGGAAGCTTGTGGAGGGTCACCATTACAAAACCATCGAGGACTTTGAAGTGGACTTCGATCTCATTATTAGCAACTGCATGACCTACAACGCCAAGGACACAATGTTCTACAGGGCAGCAGTGCGACTTCGAGAACAGGTAATTAACTTCCAATTATTTCTAAGCAACTAATTGGAATTTGTAATGATTTTAAAGTTACTAACTGTACATTATATTTCTGTGCATCATATGTCAACAAAATTCAAGATGTCTGCTAAAACCCAAGATGGCTGCTAAACTCCAAGATGGCTACTAAAATTCAAGATGGTCGATGTAATTCAAGATGGCTGCCGTGATTCTAGATGGTTGCTAAAATTCAAAGAAGATGAAATTATTCAGTTCATTTATTTCCCATGAAATACAAATGGCATCGTTTTTTTGTACAAAAAGAATCTTTATATCCACTGACAGGGTGTAAAAGTGAAATCTGCGTTGAATCGTATATTGCATTGGCGGGTTTTATTATTTGCCATCTTCGATCTGTCTTGCATGTGAAGTAACAAAATGACCAAACTTGCTTTTCGAATTCAAGTTCTACTGTGTATGGACAAGACTTTTTGGGGGGGATTTCTCGGATTCCTCTGTTCCGTACATCTGTTCTGGAGAGGTGCCAGGAGCCAAGGCCTTTGATGCTGATCTGACTAGGGTGCCAGTCAAACCTCAAACACCTTGGCCCTGTATCGACTGTCGATCCATTGTGTTCCCGGCTCAGGGTGGGCTAAGATCATCATGGCTCCCCTGGGAAGGGCTGGGTTTTGCTCAGTATCATAGAAATGTTACCCTCAGGAATTCAGACATGATCAGAATGTGTTCCCCTCCCAGTGTGAAAGGTATCGTTTGCTGTCATTGTCGACATGTGGGTTTAAGGAGCTAATGTAATGTTTGCATGGTGATGAAAACAATCAAATTTTAGAAAAAACCTCTACATGCAGTTTGACTGGCTCGCCATGCCCTAACCTTTGCTGCCTCGAACGACTATGGCATGTTCCAGCCTATGGGATATTCTGTGGCTTTTGAGGTCAGGAACATTCCAACTAGTCAGATATTCTCACTGTTGCTTCCTAACTTACGCTCAGCATTAAGATGATAGAATAAGGACTGCGATGCTTGGTGTTGGTATAATGTGACTGGGTGGGGTGTCATGGTTGCCTACGGCATAATATTTCAGTGGGACTGCGCTAAATGTCAGCATTAGATCTGCTCTGTTAAAAATAGGTACCCCTGCACTTCCTCTCCCTCCCTTCGTCGTGATAAAGCTGAAAAAATGTTGAAAACGATGTTAAACCCTATTCACTCGCTCGCTCGGATGTTCTCGCTAGGAACATGCTACTATGGGCACTGATGAATCGCCCCACAAATCACTCCTCCCCATCCATGAAGAATCTGCTACCTACACGTTCTTGCTTACAGGTATATCCATGTTCATAATCAGTTAGCTTTGGGCTGACAGCACCTGTCCAACACCAACAGTGCTGAGGGGAAGCTCGCACATTGCAAACTAGCAGTGGCATGTGCATTGGGCAACCATTTCCCAGTAGCACACGCATGAGAAAAACTGAGTAAAGTTGAATATTACTTGAAAAATGTGATGTCTAATTAAATTGAACATCTACTTGGTGTTAATTTGCTGGCCTGAATATTATCTCCTCTTTTCTCATATTACATAAATTTACTGTATGTTTATAGTAACTGTTGTGGTTGCGTTACAGGGAGGTACCATCATCCGTGCGACCCGTCGTATGGCAGAGAGGGTGGGCTATGACCCAGACACGGGTCTCCACCTTTCCGAGTCCCCACGACCACCTCCTGCGGAACCCGTCATTCTCGAGGACTGTAAGTCTGCTTTACTCTTCTTAGCCATATCTGGCCTGGTGGGAGAGTGTGTTGGTGGGTGTCTCTTTAGGGTCACCGCAGGCCTTTTTTTTATAGCCCTACAAGTAGGCATCCTGGGTCAATCCAAGATGCTGTCCATGCTGGTGCAAATTAATCAATAGTGAAGCCAGAGCTAAATAGATTACACCCTAGATACAATGTTAAGCGCAGTGCCCAAATTAGGATGCACCCAAATTAGAGAGCAAAGAATTTTTGTTTTTTAAAAATATATTTCTAGCATTAAGAATCAATGTTCAGTTATGTTCATGGAGAGATTCCTCATAAATTAAGCCTCAGAACCTACCTATTTGCCAGACTTTGAATATATTCTGTAATTTGGGGGCATTTCCCTATCTAAGACATTTTGTTACGCCGAATAGAGGGTCTGCCTGAATTAATGTAATTTAAAGTCCTGGAAACGCTCTAATAATTCAATTATATGAATGGTGTTTTCCCCAGATCATATCAAGGTGACTAGGTGAGAATATTAACAATTCAATTTTTTCTATTAAAGTTTAGTTCATAAATGATTTGGGAGATAATTTAATGTTGACAATTTGGTTTCATTGATAGAACAGTGGAGGAAGATGCATGTATACACATATTAAATCTGTCCACTCTGGTCATCCACTGATAAAGGCAGATGTGTGATGGGACACTAGAGAACAGATCCATGCTAGCTCTGACTCCATGAACTATGTCCAGGACTGAGTATATGGAGCTAGCCTGAGGTCACTTGGTCATTGTGCCTAGTCCAGACTTCACTAATCACCCAGTCTGTATGTGTGGTCATGTCCCAGGCTGGACAATGTATGCTTGTACATCAGGTTATGATGGTCAGGAAAGCTCTAATCCCTGATACATGGACACAGAAGGCTGCAATTTAATCATGATAAACATGTAATTGCCAACCCAAAAATGTTGAGACAAAGCTGCTGCTTAAATTTGATCAATTTGACCTAGTTACAAGATTTAATCCCACTCTAAAGGTGGATCAAACCCATTTGACAAAGTTTAACTGCAATAACAAATGACACATTATACAAGTGTAAAATAAATTACATGTAATATATTTGTCAACATGTGATCTTACTGTCAGGGTTGACCAGGGAAGGAGACAAAATGATAACCTTAATAAACATTCACACCTCTGCTCATATGAGAAAACAAGAACTGTGGGAATTATTTGAAGGCATTATTAAAGCAGACACGATTTCGCAAGATTATTTCAAGATTTCGTTTTTTGCAATTTACATCTTTATGTTGATTTTTTTTTCACAGTTGACAGTTTCATGCAGAAAGACCTCAAAGAAGGAATGCCCCTTGAGGAACAATTACGTATATTATTGGACAAAATGGATACTGCCAATATGTTCCTGAAAGGAGGTAAATATCTGTTGCTCTGTCCCTTCTCTCCTGTGTCCCAACTTCTCCCAGCTATCAAGAAGTGCATCGGCATCCCAAGAATACTTACGTCATCAAATGTATTGAAACTGGAAAACTGCAAAAACATGTTATTAGAAAATGATTCTCTTAAATTCAATCGATCAGATTTATTATGTACATATAGGCGGATCAGAATTTGGGTTGATTAAAGGTGTTAATCTTGTATTCATTCCTCCTTTGTACTTCTGTGGTTGTATTTATTTTGTTTTGGGCTGAATTGTATTATTGCATGTATCTTGTAAAATTTTCAAATTTAGGAAAGCGTTCCAAAGTGGCAAAGACCATCAAAAAAGAGATTATTAAAGTTCGCCGGAAGTTGGCCTTACAGAAAGGTCACTCTCTCAGCGACCTAGAAGAGAACTGTAGTATGGATACAGGTATGTATATATATGAGTGGTTATATTCCAGGTCAGTGACAGGACAATGCATCAACTTGTGTTATAGAACAAGCCTCTGTACGGTAGGATACCTTAGGTCTACTGTCGGCATAAATTGGGACATTATTTCTTGTATTAAACACAGTTTTACTCTGTCTGCTTGAAGATGCCAATTTAAATTTCTGGTGTCTGTAAAACCCTCAACATTTTAAATAAACAATAACAATTGCAATTAACCTACCAGCTGATTCATACATTCACTCTGCCAATCATAACAAAATGGCATTTTGAAGCAGGAGATCATCCAAATGACATTAATTTCATTAAAAAAGTGTAGTTAGATGATATTTCAGGGTTCCCACGGTCATGGAGAATCCTGGAAAGTCATGAAATTTAAAAATTGATTTTCCAGGCCTAGAAAGTCATGGAATTTTGTGTCTGGTCATTGAATTTTGTGAGAGGTCATGGAAAATTTAAAAGGGAACTTGAAACTCTCAGCCAGGTCAATATTTCTCTTGATTTTTGTTACCAAAAGATGATTTTCCTGGATCAGCGAATGTTCTATTTGTTGAATGTCGCGTGTGGTCTACGAATGCGATCAAGTGTGCATCAGGGAAGGTAACTTTGGTCTTGGAATTCTCTTAAACTCCCAGTTTGCATTTGGGAGGAAATGGCTGTTCTCAAATTGCATCAGTATATTAAAAAGAAAT
>JAVTVY010000898.1:0-35881 GCA_036873755.1 Hanleya hanleyi
GTGTGGTGGCTAAGAGTGTTTCCTATCTTTTTATTGAGTGAAGAGTGTCCTTACCTCTGGAGATATCTGGAGAAGAGTGTCCTTGCTGTGTTAGATTTCAGATTCAGATTCATTTTATTGTATAAAACACCTCATCGAGGCCGTATACAAATTTAACAAGAGGAATACCAATAAACAGTCAAGATCAACTTATTATACAAGATGTTTAGGCCTAATGTCCTAATCACAATGTGTCATGATGGGAGTTGTCTCCCTTGCCCTAGACAATATCAAGGGAGGAATTGTCTCCCTTACTCTGGAACAGTGTCAGGATATATGTGCTAGTTGTAACCCTTGTTTATGACACTAATCAATAAACTTACAACGGTTCAGTACCGCAAACCTTTTGACAGTGTACATGGTTGTGGACCCATAAACTGGCTTGAAGATAGGAGCCGGGCACTCTTAATATGGGATATTCTTAGCCTCCACACCGGCCTGCCGATATATTTGTGCCACTTCAGCTAGTTCACACTTGTTACGATCTGGTAAACAGATGGATAAATCACGCCAACAATTCCTCCGATTGAGCCATCCTATTATCAAGAAACTGGCCCATGTTTATTACTGTATATTTCGCCGCTATCTGTCATAAAGAAAATATGTCAACCAGCTAAGACTTGATCACGTTAAGAATAACAATGTACAGCGGCGGCGGAAGCTCCCAAAAAGGGGGGGGGGGGGACTCGACTATCATAGCACTTTAGGCGAGGGTCCAGGGGCCCGGAAGTTCCACGCACATTCTGGCCGATTTCCGGCATACAAAACGACATATCATCACTATATAATCAACTGCATTTTGAGATTGTTTTTGTGATTTTTTCTCGTCATTTAGAAGAAAAATTGAGTTGATAACTTTTGAATGTAAAAAAAGTATTTTTCCTTTCCAAAATTCGAACTATACACAGTGATCTTGAAGAAAGTAACATTTCAGCAGAGGGTTGGAGAGCGCTGACGCGTTTGAAGAGAAATATGTGAACACAAAAAAAGAAATAATATGAACGCAATTTTGGTTTCTAAATTTGATAAGAAGATAATCGTCCAATAAAGCGAATGCAATTTCTATGTAAATTAACATCTAAAACAGTTATTGGTCATTGTGAACGGAACAGAAGAATGAGCAAATCAGAGCATAGCCCAAACAGCAACGTGCCCTCCAGTGCAAAGTCACCGCTCCGTGAAAATCTGGCCTACAGGGCGGCGCAAAGCGCCGCGGGGAAAACAAACCGGCCTGTATATCTGGTCACATTAGGACCAAAATAATGAAAAAGTCACCCAGCTTTTGTTGAAACTGGGGGGGGGGGGGCTGAGCTGAGCCCCCACCCTCTCCAACTGAATGTGTAGCAATGCTAGGGAGGTCAATCGCTCCTGGCCCATGGATGCCCGCATGTAGGTCCTTCCGTGCACTCTGAATTTTTTTTCCCCCGGCAGCAGAACTCGGTCTGCTCTACGGCGGGGTGCGTACGCACCCAGCCTACGGGCCTGCAATTTATGCGCCATTTAGAAAACAAAAGGCTATTTTGTTCATATTTTCTGAGTTATTCAAGAAAAACGACCCTTTTTACCTACAAAATTGGAGAGGCACATTTCCCCGACCTGCTGAAGAAGGTTACATCTGAAGAATTGTTTTCCCCACCCTTCATTCTGTATTCCACCGTCGTAGGAACAGGCACATTTTAACATTACATCCAAAGTGTACTGAGCAACGGGGCGGAAAATTTCATAACTTGCACCGCTTTCTGCTGCCTTCCGCAATTTTCCCTGCGAATGGAAAGAAATGAAAGAATACCCTATTTAAAGCAATCAATAGTCTCCTAATCTAAGACTCTGAAATACGGACAATGAGACAATATATTTTAGCATATATCATGTGCATCTGCATAAGCAGTAATTACGGAGTTCTTTCTTCTGAAACAAAGATGGTGAAAAAGCACCACAGTTGCATAGCCCGTGCATTTTCATATTCATACTATATATATATAAAAAAAAATTATTTAAAGGGAGAACGAATTACTATTTGACTTTAGTATACAGGGGCGATTTCAGATTGCCCCGACCAACGATCACAGCACAATCAGGCGGGGGTGCAGAGGCCGCCTAGGCCCCGGAAGCTCTGAGATCCCAGATTGCAGGAGATGCATTCTGAGCTATTTCCGGCACATAAAATACCATATTAATGCTCGAAAAATTTTGAACATGTGGGTTCAAATAAAACTTTTACAAAGTCTATTTATCACTGAAAATCAGGTTCCACTTAAAGATTCCGTCATCACCGCGCACAAGAAACCCGGCGGTGTGCCCTGTTTCGAGATATTCAGAATTTACCAAATATTGATAACCTGTGATCTGACAGATCGACAAATTGATCAACTGCCTTTTTCAAGTCTGGATCGTCAGTCAGTGACTGGTGGACATGCAACATCATCAGGTCATTTGACTGTACACTTAAAATGTACAGATGGCGCTGCTGACGGTTAAATATTACAGGTCAGCAGCGCCATCTGCGCATTTAATAATAATGCTGACGGTTATTACAGGTCAGCAGCGCCATCTGGACATTTAATAAATGTAGAGTCGATGGCGCTGTTAGACCCAAATATATGTAAGTTACAATACATACAGTTATTCGAATTATGATTCAATTCGCTCTGAAAAGGTGTAGGCCTAGATATTTTGTTAATCTTGAATTACATAATGCCAGTGGTGTTTAGTACAGCAAAACAATATAACTCGAACTTGTCCAGCATGATTGACTATACATTCAGACGCTGTGACATTGCCCTGACTCTAGGAGAAGGTAATCAGCGGTCCTGGAATTATTTCCCCGACCATGGTCGGTGCCGCCGCCCCTGGTATATACTTACCAAAAAATGTATCGCCGCTGTATTGTAGGTCTCAACATAAGGCCGGAGAATACTGAAGTGAAAAGCTGGGGTTAAGAGTTTGCGGTTGCGTTCCCATTTCGGATTATAGCTTAAAAGTAATCCTTCCCCTGAAAGGAAATAAAATAGAATGCCTAAATCTCCGCCAAATTGGATGGAAATTGTATATAATTGCCTGAATAACAATATAGCCACTGAAGCAGCAGCTAATCACTCGGACTAAAATCAGATCTACACTGTCAGAAGGACTGGGTCAAATTGACCACATATTTTGTGTATAGACCTGACGGACCCAAAGAGTTTGGGTTAAATTCCATTTGGCTCAAACATTTTGGGTCCTTTCGACAGTGTATTCTAACAGTGTATTAACCCTCTATATCTGTCAAAAACCTGTCAGCCGACAATCCGTGACTTTGTAGTTATCATATTGAGTTCATTTTGAGCGTATTTGCATAACCTCCCAAGCAGAGGATCATGAGTAAATTCGAAATGGCGACCATGTGAGGTACCTGTAAAGTAATGTTTCGTAATTTTCATCAAAATTCATACGCTTCTGAGAGGAAAAGTGCGCGAAAACTATTTTATTTCAAATCAGATTATTTACTAATTTATCATGCACTTTTTGCGAAGAAAACACAAATGAAAAATTCGAAAAATCTAACCAAAAAATACTCTCTGTACTATTAGTTTGTCGTTCCGGAGATAGTGCAGAAAGTTTGGCATCCCCGAAGTCCTGGTAGGGTTAAGTAGTTGGATGATAGTGGGGAAAATACTTGCGTCATGTCACAGGCCCGCGAGACAAGAGTTTTGGGGGGTGTGGGCGGTGGTATTACGGTGAAGTGTCGAAATATGGGGTCTCTATATATAACCCCATGCTTTATATAAATCCACATCAAGGCATGAAACGGACTTTGGGTGAATCATCGAGAAATAAACAGTTTACCACCAAACAAAATACATCAGAATATTCTACAAGTATCACTTTATATATTCCCGTCGTCAAATTAGTAAATTGTGCAATTTTTTGGTCCATCCATCTAGGAACAGTTAGATTATGGCGCGCTTCGTTCTCAATTCTGATTGGTCAGTCTCGACACGCCTCCGGCAAGAGAGGTCACCCACTGATCAGCTGTTGAGACTGACCAATCAGAATTGAGAACGAAGCCCGCCATAATCTAACTGTTCCTAGATGGATGGACAGTTAGGTTGGATTTTGAATCGCCCGGCAAAGGTAAAAAATTGCACAAATTTACTAATTTGACGACGGGAATATATAAAGTGATACTTGTAGAATATTCTGATGTATTTTGTTTGGTGGTAAACTGTTCATTTCTCGATTCACCCAAAGTCCGTTTCACGCCTTGATGTGGATTTATATAAAGCATGGGGTTATATATAGAGACCCCATATTTCGACACTTCACCCTAATACCACCGCCCACACCCCCCAAAACTCTTGTCTCGCGGGCCTGTGGTCATGTATAGTGCCTGCATATAACAGTGAGGGAACACGTACCCAGCCAGGGAACAGCTTTGTCGTATCCACCACCAAATCTTCTGTTCTTTGGTTCCGAAGATCGCAGGATCTGTCCTGCGGTATCTGGGTGTACGCATAGCACAATCGGCCAAAGAGATGTTTTCCAGAACACCAAAGTTTTCGCCTTCGTTTTTATTGCCATTTCCAACAAATACCCCAGGAAATTCTCACGTCCAATGTTCTTGATCTAAGACAAGTGAAACTGTGGTAAATGAGAAATTCGTGTTGCCAGGTACACCGAAACGGCACCCACATATATTTTTGCTGTAAGTTTTACAGAAGTTAGCGACGTTTTAAGCAAGGTAATCTACTGCGAAATTTAGAGAAAACTGTTAAAGATTACAGTTAATACACGCTTAAAACTAAAGTGTTAAAACTTACTCGTAAAGTGTTATCTCCGAAAATAGGATGAAGAAATTGTGATGACTTTACTAGGAATACGAGAAATCCGAAGAAATTATGTGATAAACTAGAAAATGTTTGTACAAAATAGGCGAAAATATAGAGAAAACTACGGAGCCGTAAAATGGAAATTATTTTTTTCAACCCCTGAAATTTTTTTTTCTTCTTATTAAGTCGTTATAACGACTTTAAAAAAAAAAAAAAAAAAAATGGGGGCTGAAATTATTTTTTCTTCTTATTAAGTCGTTATAACGTTTTGTTATAATAATAAAAAAAAAAAAAATGGGGGCTGAAATTTTTTTTTCTCTTCTTATTAAGTCGTTATAACGACTTAATAAATAAAAAAAAAAAAAATAGGGGCTATTTTTTTTATTATTTTTTTTTATTATTATGTCGTTATAACGACTTAATTGACCAATGAAATTGCAGCATTAAGTCGTTATAACGACTTATTAAGTCGTTATAACGACTTAATTGACAATGAAATTCCGTCTTACTTCTGCAGCATTTATTTTGTTAACTGACAACTCCCCGGTGAAACAGCGTTTAGATATGCAGTATGAAGTCTGATAATGGCATTGAAGTAATAAACTTTGGATAAATTGGAGAGATATGTAGGCTATAGAGGTGGGAAAAGTTGACGGCGTCTGCCGACTAAAAGGCAACCCTATGACTCTATGCCCAAACCTGCCAATTCACATGGATTCTCTGTGTTGGTCCGATAATATCGCCAAAATTGTTTTGCTCGCCACCAACCATTACAGATAATTGAGGAGCTTGTAGCGTTGGCTCGAGCGGTATGGCGGCTCACTTCAAAGAAGTAAAAATGGGTCAGACATGCTGATAATTGTATAGGTATAGCTGTAGTCCACTCCTAAACAGCCAAGCGAAAAAATGTGAAATGCAGACGGATTTTACTAACACCTATTCAGGCACGGCGGAGCCGGGGGAGAGGGGTGGATGGGTTGAGAGGCTAAACACTGGATTATAGTTTTGATAATTTTCGCAGAGAATAACACATGTGATACAAATGCCGTAATCCTACTATCATAATGCACCACAACACAGCGTTTGCATGCGTAAATTCGACACTTTCTGGGAGAGCCGTTCATAGATTGAACAAGACTGAACTTATGGAGTTTTACATCCAGTTATGAAAAATGGAGAGACCCATGCAATCAAAAACATGAGAGTGGGAACTGAGCTCCAGATCGAGCAACGGTTTAATGTTCATTCAAAACAAACAGAAAATATACCGTCAAAATGCACCAAAACAAAATAAATCGAACATAATGTATGTAGATTAACTTTCACTTTTGTTTCGCATAAGCACGCATCGATATTGAAAAGTATCAGACCGTATGCCCCCATTTGACATTCTGGTAAAACACATACAAATCAGGACTAACACTTCACACGTGGAGCGCTCGTAGCCATAATGTTTTCATATTCAACATCGAAATATAGTACGCTCACAAACCACATAAATAGATGTCTGTTTAATATATCAATAGATACTCTGATTACATAATCCACATTCGTTTATTTTAGATATAATTTCAAGATATTATTTCTACGTGAAATTCCAGGGTTCGCTGATCTCTCTCTCATTTTTTTTACAGGTCTAATTGGGGGGGGGAGGGACCCCTGACCCCACCCCCGTAGATCTGCCCTTGATAGTGCCTATCTAAACGCTGTTTCACCGGGGAGGTGTCAGTTAACAAAATAAAAGCTGCAGAAGTAAGACGGAATTTCATTGGTCAATTAAGTCGTTATAACGACTTAATGCTGCAATTTCATTGGTCAATTAAGTCGTTATAACGACTTAATAAGAAGAAAAAAAAAATTCAGGGGTTGAAAAAAATAATTTCCATGTCCCTTTTACGGCTCCGTAGAAAACACCCGGAAAGCCATGAAAAAAACATGAAAAAGTCGATGTCCCCTATAGACCACCAAAGTGTATCATTTTGATCCAATTTCACAGCAGTAACGGGCAAGGTCACATAAGCAGGTAAAAATTACTGGCAACATTGATGCGCAGTAAGTCTAAATTTTACAGGACAACTTTTCGTTGCACCTCATCCCACCACACTATTCAGTACAGCCCAGCATAATAACAAAAATCATCATCCAAACCCTCATAGGATAATTGTGTGGTTTAACTTCTTAAGACATACACTGTAAACATTTGGTGTACATTTTACGGTAATTTACTGTAGTTTTGTCTGCAAATTTGCCTGTAATTTTATAAATATTATAAATTCAGCGTAACGTACTGTAAAACTCACATTAAGTAGTGTATTTTAAAATATTAATTGTACGAATTACAGTAAATTAGTTAGTAAATTACACTGATCATGGTCGGTCTCTAAAACAACTTAGTGAACGTTTGACTGATCAGGTGACCTTCTGATCAGTAGGCCAACCTGTGATCTGTATCTTTTAGTTAGCTTAATGCATGTACGCGCAATGCCACTGAGGGCAGAAACTCACTCAATCACAAAATGGGATAGAAGCCTCGGCTTGGAGATTGCCGTGTAGCATGGCAGCTGGTTAACCCGCGGGCGATCTATTAACATATCAAAGGCGAGGCAGAGTTGAACCAGCCGCTGTCTGGGTTAAAGTAAATTTGCCGGAACTGGAAGACTTTTACTCTTTTTAATAGCTATTCACCCCACACATCTTCGAGATGTAAAATTTGTGTCACCTTATACGCTAGCTCATTGCTATAAAGTTTGAATGAATGAGAAATTTGGACGTAGACGTGCATGATGCATGAGTAGTACTCTTGTTTATTGCCAAAATAACAGCTTTATGACTTTTTATGACATTTGGCGAAAGCGGGACATGATTGTTCATTCTCACGATGTCTCAAAACATATATTTGGGTATTTTTATCCTCCAGATATATTTTAACGGCCATGGCGGCCATCTTGCTTCATAGAGAAAGTTTTCTATATACACTGCTGATAAACCCCGATCCAATGATCAGGTGTACCTAGTTTCACATTGATCGGTTAAGCGGTTTCGGAAAAAAGAGAGATAATTTTAGGTTTATGCAAATTTCCAAGATGGCCGCTACACCAAACGACCAATCAAATTCAACTATCTGCACCAATTCTAATGTGCACCAATGGTCTACTATCATGCTATATGAATTTTCAACTGCCTACGGTGAACGGTTCTGGAGCTTATGCTGGAGATTCAACAGGGTGAAAACATAATAATCGGGACGATTACAATAGGGAACCACCCAAGGATCCACCCAAGCTGGGTTAGACCACCTAAATATAATGGTTAAATTCGAAATACCGGGGGCCGTGTATGGGTCATATGACACTCGCAATTTTCATGTTGCTAGTAAATTCAAGGCCATGTTTCCGCTGGAGTACATGTGTGTTGAATCCGAGCTGATCAACATCATGGCTTACCACTTTATGCACATTTTGAATCTGTTTGTATAATCTTCTATATATGTTCCGTTCTTAAAAGTCATATACTTACAGTTGGGAATGTTCCCATGAGCCAATGATTGGGTAGATTTGGGAGGTTTGCTGCAACTTTTCTCATCGAGCTGAATTCCATTGTGACTCGGACAAGTTTTGACGCCACCCATGCGATCAATCCAGTTACAGCCAATAACGTTGCTGCGACGAACGGCGTCATGGCTGTTCGAGTGATCCGGGTGTGAGTTGGTCTTCAGTTTTGAAATATCGTCATAAATTCTGTAGAATGTAGAAGAGAAAGCGTGTTTCCTTTAACATGAATTGGTAAGGTGACTTAGATCTCTGTGGTGTAAATAAACGACGTGCAAGCTTATTATTATAGGGGTATAAGCTCGGGGGGTGGGGTGGGGGGTGGGGGGGGGGGAGGGTTAACCTGAGCAAATGTGATATAGACTATCCATAGAGAAATGTTAGCAGGGAAGCTACTCTGATGGTGTATACCCCTCAAGGACCGGTCCGAGTCGTACAAGAAACGTATTTTCGTCCATACTACATGCGTCAAATAAACGAATGCTAGACGGTTTAACAATATCTGGGCTGGGCTTTTTGGGACCTGTCCAGGCCTGAGGAGGGGATATTTCGCCCGCCCCCCACTTCTAATTATTTTTCTTAACCCTTGAGATAGGGGGCTAAAAGTTACCACATTATACCCTTGGGTCAAGCCCTACCAGAAAATGTAAAACAGTCCAAGATGGTCCCTATGATGACGTCACATTTTCAAAAACGGCATTTTAGGGTCGATTTTTCGGTCAGAGTTTTCGACTTTTTAGCTCATCTGGGCCGGAGGCCCGATGGGCTAATGCCATGGCCTGATTGTCCGTCGTCCGTCGTGCGTCGTCCGTCGTGCGTCGTCGTGAAACCGCTTGGCTGATTGAGCTGAAACTTGGCGTGCATGTTCCCCCGAATGAGTACACCAGAATTTGTTCATGCCGTGTCGATATGATTTTAAATATGGCTGCCATGGCGACCATCTTGAATTTGCCAGTGAAATCTTGTCATCATTATTTTTCGGTAACTACTTCATGGATCTTTCTCAAATTTGGTACACCGGTTCCCCTTTGGGTCTAGTTGTACAACATGTGTACTTTAGTCCAATTTGAATATCCAATATGGTCACTAGGTGGCCATCTTGGATTTCCCCATGACACTTTGTTATCGCGATTTCTCAGGAACTACTGCGTAGATCTTTCTCAAATTTGGTACACAGGTTCCCCTTGGGGTCTAGTTGTGTAAGATACTTTTCAAAAATCCAATATGGTCACCAGGCGGCCATCTTGGATTTCCCGATGAAACATTGTTATCACGATTTCTCAGGAACTATACTGCATGACTCTTTCTCAAATTTGGTACACAGGTTCTCCTTGGGGCACAGTTGTGCAAGATACCTTTCCTGCTTCGATTCGAAAATCCAATATGGCCACCAGGCAGCCATCTTGGATTTCCCCATGAAACATTATCGTGATTTCTCAGAAAGTACTGCATGGATCTTTCTCAAATTTGGTACACAGGTTCCCCTTGGGATCTAGTTGTGCAAGATGCCTTTTGTGGTCTGATTCAAAAATCCAATATGGCTACCAGGCGGCCAACTTGGATTTCCCCATGAAACATTGTTATCGCGATTCCTCAGGAACCACTGCATGGATCTTTCTCAAATTTGGTACACAGGTTTCCCTTGGGGTCTAGTTGTGCAGGATACCTTTTTTGCTCCGATTCGAAAATTCAATATGGCCACCAGGCGGCCCGCTTGGATTTCCCTATGAAATTTTGTTATCGTGATTTCTCAAGAAGTACTGCATGGAGCTTTCTCAAATTTGGTACAAAGGGTCCCCTTGGGATCTAGTTGTGCAAGATGCCTTTTGTGGTCTGATTCAAAAATCCAATATGGCCACCAGGCGGCCAACTTGGATTTCCCCATGAAACATTGTTATCGCGATTTCTCAGGAACCACTGCATGGATCTTTCTCAAATTTGGTACAAAGGTTCCCCTTGGGGTCTAGTTGTGCAAGATACCTTTTCTGCTCCGATTCGAAAATCCAATATGGCCACCAGGCGGCCCGCTTGGATTTCCCTATGAAATTTTGTTATCGTGATTTCTCAAAAAGTACTGCATGGAACTTTTTCAAGGTTTTTCGATCCGATTCGAAAATCCAATATGACCACTAGGTGGCCATCTTGGATTTTCCCGTGAAACTTTATCACGATTTCTCAGGAACTACTGCATGGATCTTTCTCAAAATTTGGTACACAGGTTCCCCTTGGGGTCTAGTTGTGCAAGATACCTTTTGTTGTCGGATTCAAAAATCCAATATGGCTACCAGGCGGCCATCTTGAATTTCCCCATATCCGCCAGATGAGCTACAGTGCCGTGGCACTATCTTTTATTTATGCAATTTCTCCGCAAAAACTGCGGGATAAATTAATAAATATTAATGTGGTGTGAAATAAAATAGATTTCGCTCACTTTTCATCGCGGAAAAGCAGAAATTATGAAGAAAAATGACGAAAACATCATTTTTTCTGGTATTCCACGCGGCCGCCATCTTGAATTTATCCATGATTCGCTGCTCGGTGGGGGTGGGGGGTATGCAAATAGGCTCAACACGACTCCAATATGATAAACTATGAAGTCACGGAGTGTCAGCTCTCAATTTTCTGTCGCTCCGGAGATAGCGCACACAGTTTGGTCGCCAGTTTGTAAATACTTATCAAGACGTTTGAATCCAGGTCAATTATTGGTACAGCAGATCCAGTGGATTTTAAACAATTTCCAAAATTTACCTTTGTTAATTAATGGTCAAGTGTATGATTAGAAATTAATCGCTTATGTCAATATTTGTGTAGTAACCTTATTATTTCTGTATTTTGCAGAAGCTTATTCTATATTGTGTATAATTTACACTGACCAAAAGTGTCACAGCTTTATGCTACACTTTTCCCTGTATTGTCGTGCGCCATGCTTGCATACTCAGTATTTAACATTAACACAATTCCAGGAACTAAATTGCATCGCACCTGAAATGTCAGTATCTTCAGGTATGCGCTTTTCAGCATTTTTCAAAATACACTGTAACAACAACAACAACATCAACAGCAACAACACTCGGTTCACCAAGGCCTTAATTTCGCGACGAAAGATTCATGAATACTCCTAGGTACCTGGTATTTAAAAAATTTCCGACGTGACCGCAAACAGGTTATGGGTCGAAGCAGATATTCGTTATCTAAGAGAGTTAAAAGAGTGACAAGTTATTCTGGGTAAATTAACTTCATGCCCCTTACCTGTATTGTTAGAAATTACGGAGTTGTCTTGTTTCCACTGGTCTGAACCACAGCGGTGCGGCCGGGCAGTCTCGCTTCGATAATTATGCCAACATCCAACTACAGTGTACGTGTGTATATATACAAATGCTGTCCCGCATAAACCTACAGTTTGATTACAACTGGGCAGTGGACCATATCATTTTTTACACCAGTAGAGTATATGGAGGGGCTAGAGGATATCGTACACAAATTATTTCAACGGGCAGACAAGTCATGCTTGTAGAATTTGAGCTATCCCTTTCCACCACCACTCTCTCTCATGGGGAAATTTGTAGGGGAGAGCGGGAAGAAGTGGGACTACCTATTAAAGGCCTCCCACACACAACACTTGATTAACCATTTGACTAAAGTCGCGACAAAAATCTGGCGTAAGATTGGACACCGTCGGCAGGTTCGAGACACTGGGCTGGGAGAAATGGGATACACCAAAATGACAACCAACGTGAACTTTCAACCCATTTGTTTATTGAAAAGAACAACGTGTTGACCTCAACTAGCAGATAGGAAAAGCAACAGAGAGTCACAACATGGAAATGTACAAATGGAACGTATGGGGGAGAAGTGGGACACCCGTAAGGAAGATATGGTACTTTTGTCCCAACTCTCCCCAAGTGTATAATTTGCAAGCATGGTCCTATTTTTTCTAAGGCTCTGGACACAGCCGTTAATTGACAACTGGTATTCATGACTGACACTCCACGACACGTGTTGCAGTTAAACAGGTATTTAAACGATATTACTACTTGGAGGTGAATCAAGCTTTTTTTTACCCTAAAACATGTAAACAAATTCATAATCAACACCAGCTCCCCCACAATATTGACAGAGAGGAAGTGGGCAACAGGTGCATATAAACATTTCTCTGCTTGATCCGTAGATGATGAGTATAATGCAAGTGTCTCACTTCACCATCGTTCCAAGCCTTCTCCAGGACACCATTTTTCTGAAGGCCCAACTTATGACTTTTTGAATACTTTTGATGATGAGGGGTAGATTTATAGTTATAATTACACCTTATATAAGATAGACGAGTTTTGATTGGTTCTTAGCCGGGGCATTTACGGCAAATTCTCATCCACAAGTCATTCTCACGCGACTGTCAGGGGCAGCGGGAAATTTGCCTTCCGTTGCCTTGGCAGCGGGGTATTTGCCTAAAAGTATTTGCCGAATTATCCCGCCGCCGAATTATCTCCCCTGATGTCTTGTTTGTAAACAAACATGGCAGCGCCCACGGGCGACAGATTTGGAGCGTTTGCTGGCGATGAGATCGACTCGTTTCTGAGTAGCAATAATCCTAGAAACACAGAAAAGTCGACTAAATTTGCTGTGAAACTATTGAAGGACTACTGTACAGCAAAAGGCAGAGCCATAGACTTTGAAATTCTCCCGGCAAACGAACTTAGTGTGCTACTCAAAGAATTCTACGTGAATTTACGCCGACATAATGGTGACTATTACAGCAAAAGCAGCTTCCTTGTTATACGCCAGTCCTTTAGGATATGCGGTGTAATTATACAGATATACCAGGCTTCGGGGGTGTATTTGCGATATATCCCGGTCTCGACCATGGCAAATTTCCCTCGCTAACGCTCGGGAAATTTTCTATGGTCTTGACCGGGATATATCGCAAATACACCCCCGAAGCCTGGTATATCTGTATAACATATTTTCCAGCCTATTATTTTTATAAAACTGTAACATGGTTGGTATCTTTGGATTCATGAATGAACATTGTGCACAATTTTGACGGATATAGATTAAATGGTACGTAAATTTGACGTCATGGTGACGTCATTGATATTATAATGCACACTTTCTGTTATTGCGAATGGATCAGCCAACTGAACGAAAGTGGAAGGGGGCGAAGTGGATCCCCGGTCACCTTACTATGGTGTTCTATTTGTGCCAAGTTTCCGTCGCCTTTTCAAAACGCGACGTCGCCTTTTGAAACGCGACGTCGTGTTTCGAAACGCGACGTCGCGTTTTTAAAACACGACGTCGCCTTTTGGAAAACACGACGTCGCCTTTTAAAACGCGACGTCGCGTTTCTTTCCTATGTTTTTGCATTGTAAAACTCGACACAACGGAATTCGACGTCGCGTTTTCAAAAGGCGACGTCGTGTTTCACCCTCGTCTTGTTTGGCAATGTTAAAAGATAGGAAAGGAACGCGACGTCGCGTTTTAAAACGCGACGTCGTGTTTTTTAAAAGGCGACGTCGCGTTTTCAAAAGGCGACAACGCGACGTCGCCTTTTGGTCTTTCAACTGCGCATGTGCAGGTTTAGGGAGCATTTGTTATTAGTGAGCCAGAGCTATCCGCTTGACCATCTCAGAGAATTATAAGACAATCACAATAGTAGAGGGTTCCAATTCTATCAGCAAAACTGTGGATTACAAGGTTGTCACCGTTATCATGAAACTAGACTTTGATAGGAGAGCGAAGCAATAAGGGCAGAAACTCTTAACTGAGATTGGAATAAACCAACCTAAATTTGTGGCGGCGTCTCCGGGAATGGTTACACGCTTATTTTCCTATTTTTGATAAAATTAGATGGTGGTAGCATTGACCTATCTGAACTAAGATAATAGTTTTTTTGCGATAGAGTGCCCAATTATTTTAAAACCGCTACATAGCGTATAAATAACTATACAAAGGGTTCAAAGCTCAAATTCAATAACGTATTACTCAACTTGGTAAGTCACTTTTAATATCATTAACCTGAGAAGCACCTGGCTGGAATGTTTTCCACCCATGCAGATCAATCCAGCTTCCATTTTTACACCTAGTGGTGAAAGATTTACAGCCAAGTGAAAATGTGTTGTGTGGTCTAGGTAGAAACTTTTTTCACCGAGGACCGTTTTAACCCAGTTGAAATAAATTAATCAATCAACATTTAAATGTCCTCTATGGGTGACACTAACGGCACAGCTTCCACTTAGTGAGTCCATGAGTGCGTTGTGCTATAACTGAATGCATAGTGAAATGGCAATTTAAAGTCAAGTAATAAACGACACTGCCAGCCGAGTTTTACACCCAAGATTAATGATACAATGTGAATAATATAAAAATAATAAAGCCTGACAAACGTTTAGAGGACGGACAGGATGATTATCTTGAAAAAAAATTAGTTGGTCGCTGTACAAGTAACTGAAAGCTAATGAGGAAACATTGTCAAAATACATGCATTATGCGCACTAATAATGTCAGCTTGTTCTTGTCTTGAGTGGTGCGTATACTCAATGGATATACATGACCTAATTTCTGAGACGGATATAAGCACAGCGAAGTTTCCTACCACACATTTCATTTATACAGTCTTCTACATATATCTACATGTATGTCATTTGTCTTGTCTAAATAAAGCATTGTATCTATAGTCACAACACAATTTCTTGAAAATAAATGATCCCTAGACATGCGCAGTTCTACTATCAAAACACTACGTCGCGTTTCAAAAGGCGACGTCGCGTTTCGAAAGGCGACGTCGCGTTTCGAAAGGCCTTTTGAATTGCCTTTTGAAAACGCGACGTCGCCTTTTAAAAAACAAGACGTCGCGTTTTAAAACGCGACGTCGCGTTTCTTTCCTATCTTTTAACATTGCCAAACAAGACGTGGGTGAAACACGACGTCGCCTTTTGAAAACGCGACGTCGAGTTTCGTTGTGTCGAGTTTTACAATGCAAAAACATAGGACAGAAACGCGACGTCGCGTTTAAAAGGCGACGTCGTGTTTTCCAAAAGGCGACGTCGTGTTTTAAAAACGCGACGTCGCGTTTCAAAAGGCGACGTCGCGTTTCAAAAGGCGACGTCGCGTTTTGAAAAGGCGACGGAAACTTGGCACAAATAGAACACCATACCTTACTTATTAGGCATGCCTAGGGATGCATTATGTGTTTGTCAGTTTCTTCTTTCTGCATCCGCTTCTTCTTTTTCCCACTTTTCTTTTCCCTATGATAGCCTTTGAATGCCTTTGTCAATAAACTGCATACTGTTCCTGCCCAGGGGAAGACACCTATCGTTTTCCAGCTCTGTCTGAAACTGAACATTGGGGTTTTATCTACAATTTCCCTTATATGCAAAATTTCCTTTTGTTCAATCTTTTCTATCGGATAACTTCCGAATGCCTTCGTCAGTCAACTTCAGATTTGTTGCGCATATTACTCCTGCCTAGGGGAAGACACCTGTTGTTTTCAGCTCTGTCCAAAACGGGTTACTTGTATTTTTTCTAGAATTTCCCTTATATGCAAAGGAGGTGTTCGATTTAGATGGGTATTTTTCCTTCCAGTGTCACTCGCCGTTAGTCTATTGTCTCGCTCAGAGCCGGCCGGTATATTGCGACGTAATCTTAAGGTACTCCCAACTCCGTGTCAGCTCGAGGCCAGTCTAATTATAATTTCTGGTTCAAACAGTCACCAGATATATTCTTATGACTGAACCAACTATTTACCATCAATTATCAGTCAAATTATTATATCAACGGACTTTCAAATATCTGCCAAAAGTTCAGGACGGGTGTAACGATTGATAAGGAAGTAACCACAAAATAAAACATATTGGCGCAAGCATAATCGCTTGGGAAAGCAAAGCGTCACCTCTTGTTCAGGGTCATTTCTTGAATAAAAAGAGATAATGTTTTAGTTGCAATGCTGTAATCGTCTGCATTAGCGGCAATGAAGAAATGAGTATCAGTATAGTCATATTTTAATGAAGTATTGACACATTGAAGGATAACAGTAAATGCTGCACATGTGAACCAGGAATTTTCCGTTATTGGCCTAACAGGCCTTGATATTACACTGAAGCATTTTGACATATTTCTATATTATGAAAATATGACACCTTTAACCAAAGCGATTTTTCAATATGATATATGGTCAAACCTATCGAATTTAGATATCTTTGACTCGTTTTGGTTAAAGGTGTCATAGTTTACATATAAAGGGAATTTCCTCCAAGAAAATCACCAAAACTTCCAAAAACAAACAAATGCCCATTTTATAACACTCGTAATATTTTTTTTTAGTTATCTTTTCTTTTTCTCTCTCAAACTGATAACTTTTCAAGTGAACACAAGCAAATTTTTGTTTCGGTTTATAAACACAACACACTGAGAAAAAAACTTCGGTCAAACCGAACACCTCCTTTTCCATCCGGACCTGGTGAAGTTGCTGTCTCTGCTTGGATACCAATTTTCGTATTCTCGTTTGTATAGATAGCACATCAGTGATTGTTCACAGCCATGATTCAGAAAGATCACTGTTAAGGGTCAAAGTGGTGCCTGGCCATTGGCTCAATGTATGACCTCTGACGCCATTTGTATGAAAGTACATTCAATGCCTGGTTTACAGCTATGTCAGCTGGTTTACTGTCATGTACAGTATGGTGAGTTTAGGACCTGAAATATGTACATGTACAAACATTTCTCCCACAACTGAAATTCACAGAGACAGTGGCCTTACAGATTATGAAACCACTGATATACATACATTAAATCAATAATATCTTCGTACCATTTCCAGGAGCTACAGGTAACAAGATCATGTGATTATATTTTTTGTCGATCCACCTATAGTTGGCGCTGCCTGGGGGCAAAGTTAAAATTTCATTTCTTGACAATAATTCCTGAAAACACAAAAAGATTTTTTTTCGAATCTGGTAAGTGTGTCCTTTGCCTCCGGATTTTTCTTGGCATTTTTTTTCGTGCCGATCCGCCTCAAGGTGGTGCCACCTGGGGCATTTCCAGAGAATTTACCGTGACTTTTGTAAACCTGAAGGATTCTTTCTTTTTGTGTGCAGGTACCTTGCCTGAAGATTTGGCTTGAGATTGTTTTTCGTGCCGATTCGTGTATAGGTGGTGCCAGCTGGGGGCTAATTTAACATAGTGTTTCCGGACAATAAGTTTTGAAAACGTGGATCGATTCTTTCCAAATTTGGTTTGTAGGTACCTCGATTCAATATCTCGCTTGACATTGTTTTTCATGCTGATCTGCATATAGGTGCGCCACCTGGGGGTCAATTCAAAATTGCGTTTCTGGACAATAAATTTGAATGGATTCTTTCAAAATTTGATATATGGGTACCTTGCCTGAAGATCTCGCTTGTGATTTTTCCCCCATGCTGATCTGCTTATAGATGGCGCCACCGATGAGCCTAGTTAACTTTGTGGTAAAACTGAACAGATTCAATTCTATGTATTTCCAATGTCGGGGGATCTTGCCATAATAGCTGGGTTGGGATTGTTTTTCGTGCCAATCCGCCTATAGGTGGAGCTACCTGTGGGCCAAGTTAAAATTGCATTTCCGGACAGTAACTTTTGAAAATCTGGATTGATTCTTTCCAAATTAATGGTAATGGAGAACTTCCCCCAAGTTCTCACTCGGATGTTTATTCATGCCAATCCGCCTATAGTTAAAATTGAGTTTACGGACAATAACTTTTGAAAACCTGAGCAGAATCTATCGTTTGGGAATGGCACCACATGGAGGCCATGTTGAAATTGTTTTTCCTAAGTTTTACGTTATTACTTAACATGCAAAAGGGATGCCTCCTCGATCGTATCTAGACTATATCTAGTTTATATTGGCTGTAAACGGTTTGTCTACCGGGTATTAAAATAAAAAGCGATTAAGGGCTTTTGCGTTGAAAATTCAAAAGTAAAAGTTCTCCAGTATGCTAACGATACAACACTGCTGCATGACAGATCAGAGGAATATCTGGCAAGAGCTCTGGATATTTTAAATAACTTCGCACAGTGCTTCGGTTTACGACTGAACGCCGGAAAATCGCGAATCATATAGGTTGATAGTAAAAGAGGGAGTGAAGTTAAACTCTGTCCTCACTTTCAGATAAATTGGGACCCGGGAGGATTTAAACTTCTGTAATAATTGGTGACATGTTTAACGTCTCAAAATGAAACATGATTTTGTCCCAACTTTTGGGACATGTGAGTACGTAATTGTTTCATATTGAAACGGCTTCATGTTTCAAATTGAAACACGTGTCATTTTCACATGAGTTATGATGTCTCAATATGAGACATGTCTTCATGTGTTCGTTTGAAGCATGTGACGTCCTGCTTCTGAAACATGTGTATACATTTCAAAATTTCAAAATGAAACGTCTAAGCCCGAACATGACTTTGTCCCAACTTTTGAGACATGTCACGAGTGAAACGGATCTGTACATGTCTCAAACTTGGAGGTGTTTCAAAAAAGTCTTCATCCCATTACGTGTTTCAGGAGACAGTTGGACTCGCATGTGAAAGATACCGGTACTGAAATAAATGAAACCTTTATCAAAAATCAACATGCATCAATTTTTATTCTCTTATATTCGATGGAAGTCAAATTCAGGAACAAGTATATGAACCAACAATAACCATATACAGAAATGCATAAGACAGACTGCTCCTCAGGTAACTCAAACCAAATAATGATTTCCAACAGATGCATGATTGATACATCTGAATCCCTGATGTGAACCCCATTAGCATAGAGTGAAATTTGTTCATGTAACAATAATGTGCTCAAGGTTTGATAATTAGCTAATATCAGTGATTGACACTTAAATGATAATTTACTCAAGCTGCCGTTGACACGACATTGTCTAATCCGTGATAAAGTATTATCCCATACTGTATCCCAGGTCTAGTCCGGCACATATGAAACATTTCTGAACTTGGGTCCTATATTATTTAGGCCTACAAATATCGAATTGCTGAATGATACTTCCTTTGTTGTTTTTTTCTGACATGCTACTCGCGATTAACTATTTCTGTTCCGGCCCGGTTGAAATTCCATTCTAGTTTGGGGTATGGAATACGGATCGCAGATGATTATTAAAATCATGGCTGGAGGACAGAATTCGTCTCAAGTTGTTGCAACAGTGGTCACATTGTGGGATGAAGTAGAAACATTGTTGACACCAAACGCTATTCAATATTCCCATACGGATGAAAAATAATGTCCCTTCTGTCTCCTTCTGGTTACAGTCCAAGGCTGTAATGACGTAAGCAATCGTATTGACTGTGTTCAAATTATCTCCTGATGCGCTACACATTCACAGTTCAAAATACTGGATGTAGCTTTGGTCACACAGAGAACTCAGTTGTTGTTTCTTTCAGTGTTGCTCTCATTAGTGCCCCATAAGTGTCACTTGTTTGGCAACATTGCTATGTATTTGGATGGTGTGTCGTAATATGCTCATAAATTTGGGCTGGGGGAATCCTACCGAAACCCGGCCAAAAATACATATTTGGAATATGACGTGACTGTGAAGTCTTCAAATTGGCCATCTTGCAATTTATTTATTGTATTTCTTTTCTTTTTTTCTTTTTCACACTTTTTAGTTGAGCTTATGTTGTGAGACGTTTCAGGCCTCTATCTCAATGAGCAAAGACATATTTGGAGAGGGAGGGGTGGTGTGAAATGGCGCCTGGGCAGGCCTCAGATACCCTAGGCCTGGTTGAGTTAAATTGTTATGCCAATAATTCAATTAAAATGCTCAATCTATTAATCCACAATACAGACATATATCATTCACGGTCGCTAAAGACCAGAAATAGATATATATGGAAGCTAGTGGTAATCATATCTTTATTTGCAAACTGTTAAAACTCTCTGTCGCAATGCATTCCCGAGATACGGTTAGAACTGTGTGAAGACGACCTGGTATCTAATTTCATGCATCGGACAGCACTATCCCTTTTGTACTCCGCTTTTCTTGACACATGTCGCCTTTGCAACTCGGTTGTACGTGTTTTATCGTAGATATTTCAAACAGCTCTTCGGACCGTTTAATATAGCGAGACAGTAACGCGAGTGAAACATGTCACAACCCTCAAATAGCTACATCGTTACGTCTATGAGACATGTTTTTGTGAAAAAATAGGGTGAAACATGTAGCATTATGAAACACCTAACATGTTACCCATCTCAAAATGAAACGTTAAACATGTTACCTCTCTTTCAGTGTAAGAATCTGGTTCAGTACTAATTTGGATGCTATGATTAATATGAATTACGCCGAGGAATTACGAAGTGTCAAAAGATTGCTTGGGAGTTGGTTCAAACGCAGTCTCACACCAATAGGGGAGGTGACGATTATCAAAACGCCAGTTCTCTCGATTCTTATCCACTTATTCAGTGTTTTACCAAATCAATCTAACCTCTTTTTTGAAGAAATAGAAAGGGCGTTCTGCAATTTCATCTGTAATTGGGATCCTGATAAAATCAGACGTAAAGCAATTTTACGCGAGAAAGACGAAGATGGGTTAGATTTACCCAGCATTCCATCCTTTGCAGCATGCCTAAACATAAAATGGATAAGGAGGTCATGGGGAAACACTGGGTATACAAAGAAATATTGCGGGTTATTTTTCGCCTAATTGGTATAAATATCTGGAATTTCAGCCCACTTGCCCTGACTTAATATATAACCTGGCATATAAACCAGTTTTAGAAGGGTAGTTTTTCTTTCATGGCGTGTTTCAAACCATACGACCCTGTACTGCGGTAAATCTTACCGACTGAGCCATTACTCTGCATAGGGAGCAGAATAAAAATAGCTCGTGGTGTACATCTGTCTTAAAGGACATTTGAGGATAAATATTCAGTTGTATTCCATTACCATTGCGGACGTTTCCGTGATGATGACAATACGTTAAAATTCAGGATTAGAGTGGAATTATTCGAAACAGCTTCATATTATGGTCTAAAATGGGCAGATTTCATATATTTTAACCATGTGAACGTAGTTTTAAAACTGATTACGTGCCTGTTTCTTGCACGAACGAAGAACTGTGTAGGAAGATACAAAAGGCCAACGCTGGATTAATTCGGAACTGTTTCTAGAGAACAAGAGATGATTTGCTGGACACATCTTCCATTTTAAGAAAACTCCACCTACCGGACAGAGATTTTAGTATGTACGTCAACAGAATGAGCAACGGAACTCTTACCTTTTGAGTGAATGTCAGCGGTGTAAATGGAAAGAAAACGCATGAAAATCGACTGGCAAACAAAACTTATAGTTGCTCATTCTGGGCAAAAACTATTTTATTTCACATCACATTAATATTTAGTTCAGTTTTTACGGAGAAATTGCATAAATGAAACATTCGAAAAAATCTGATAAAAAAAACAATCGACCAAGAAATGACGTTTTTGAAAATGAGGGCCAACCGATCTCATACCGTCTTACCGCGATACATGCACATTCTTCTACAGACGATACACAAGTATTATACGTGAATTTATTTATAAGCAATATACAGAACAAATACTGTAACTGCACCCGATGACCGGCATAAGATGACAAGATATCCTCCGGGACGGAACAAGTGGATTTCATTTAAATACATGAATACGCAATAGCGCCCCTAAATATTATAATTAAACGGAATTCAGACTAAGGGTATATGTGAACGCTGCATATGCTATAGGTCTGAAGACAATGTTTAACAACCGCCTGGGTTATATCACAGGCCCTCAAAACAACAGTTTTTGGGGGTATGGACGGTGGTATTACGGAAGTGTCGAAATATGGGGTATCTATATATAACCCCATGCTTTATATAAAAATACACCATGGTCTGAAACGCACCTTGGGTGAAACGAGAAATAAACGGTTTACCTCCAAACAAAATACATCAGCATATCCTACAATTGTCACTCTATATATTCCCGTCGTCAAATTAGTAAATTTGTGCAATTTTATACCTTTGCCGGGCGATTCAAAATCTAAACCTGACTGTCCATTCAACCCGGCACAGTGAGATGATGGGCCGCTTCATTCTCAATTCTGATTGGTCAGCTGATCAGTGTGTGACCTCTCTTGCCGGAGGCGTGTCGCGACTGACCAATCAGAACTGAGAAAGAATTGTGTGCGGTATCTAACTATACATCTCGGGGATCGTGTTTAAAAATTCTACCCGTCAGTGGGAAATTTCATATCCATATATCCATATTCCATACTGTATGTACCGTACGTTTCATATTCAATAAAGTAAGGACAATTTTAGCATGTAATCCCTGCCTCGCCTCTCGACAGAAAATTTGCCTGTGTTTCTTTGCACCGTCATGTGATTACAGAGCGGTAACCGCCTTTCCATGGAATTGTTTTGGATGGAAGATTTCCTTCTTCAATGCGTTCGATGTTCATTTCTCACACACCGATTTAAATTGTCAGTTACTTTAGAGGTATGATTATAAAATTTCGATGGTCGAGCGTCCAAGTAATACAGCCACGGTTATTTCTGATTGGCTGAAGCCGATGGTAAATAGTAATACAAACTAGTATAAAGCGACATGTAACGGATCCGTCTTGGATGCGTCTAATACTTGTCCAACGATATGGACGCATGACTTTTCCCTGTTAATGCAGTCTCTTCGTCTCGAGTTGAAAGAACCAATTTTCAGTGAACAACTTTGCTACAGACGACAGTCCTGTTGGTACTTCACAAAGGGAGGCCAACTGGCTCGAATCGGCGGAGGTTCCTAAATGATAGACTGCAATGGCTGCAACTTGCCATGTGTACATCTGTTCAGTTTCTGAAGGTGAATTTCAGTTTGACTCCGTTTCTGGCTCGCATGACTAGCTCTGGGAGCATGACAACCTCGTGATCCGGATCTACTTCAATCCTGAATCTGTCAGAAGAGAAAGAAAAAAGATCTACAATCTTTGATAATTTTGAGGATTACTTAGTATAGAACGACAGCACAACAATTGTCATAGTATTGCAGTATAAAATTAGACACTGAAGATAGTTCTAGAATAATAGGGCTGATGTAAATTTGTATACATTCTGTTATGTGATTATAATCATAGAATTTTCTCGTAGTCGTGACCGATTTATCGCAAGTAAATTAAAATGGCCGACGCACGAAGAGACCCGTATTATGAGGGTAATTGGGTCACAGCGCAATCTACACCTCTACACAGCGCCATCTGCACATCTATACGCTGGTATACATACTGTTTTGTGGGTTAATTATTTGGAGCTTTCTAGAAGCGATTGTGATCGTATCTGGGTTAAAATCATACGTCATTGCTGTACCGGTGGCAGTTTCTTGATTTGATAGAATAATTTCGAATGCCCGATAGAGTATAAATAGCTGGACGTTCAGTGATCGAGGAGAGATTCAAACGGCTTCTATGTGGGTGCATTAGATTGTGCCACTGGATATTACCTTTGCCTGAGATTACTTACTGCTGGATTGTATATTCCTGTTGGATTACTCTTTTGTGTTTGACCGCCATGTTATCTACGTAATTGAACTGACAGAAACTAGACAACGGCTGAGCGGTATTGGACTATCGAAATACAGGAACGCGATTTCTGCACGTCGGCACGGACTGTATAGAGATTTGCACGTTAGTACGGACTCTGAGAGATACACCGGTAGAGCACTGAACAGTAAGACTTTATTTGACATTTATTTGCTGTATTGGCCTAACTTAATTTGTATATGATTTTAGTATTGTAAATAAATATTTGATTGTTAATCCTCGATTTCACAAAATCTTTCTGTTGCGTTTTTCTATTATCGTTTAGACGTAACAGAAATTGGGGGCCTGCCCGCGGGCTTTGTTTACATTCCAGCTTTGCAACATAGTTCTAAATTTATACATTGTCTGAATTTGTGAAGTCGATGAGTAGTATATTATCAGCATGTTATTTGACCCAGTACAGTTTGCTTCAAAGCCTAGTCAGGAGGAATTTGACGAACTACGCAAAGAGGATTTGTTCGCGCTGTGTAAATTCCTACAAATTAAAGTTAAAACATCTTGGAGAAAGCAAGAAATTAAGAAACTCATTATTGAACATTTTGTTAGCAAACAACTTTGGGATGAAAGTGATTTTGATTTAACTGAGGAAACAGCTGATTATTTGGGAATAAAGAAATTAGAATTGCAAAATCAGCTGGTATTAAAGAGATTAGAATTAGAGGAAAAAGAGAAAGAAAGCCAGTTTCAGTTAGAGAGAGAAAGAGAAGAGAAAGAAAGACAGTTTCAGTTAGAGAGAGAAAAGTTAGAAAAAGACAGAGAATTAGAGAGAGAAAGATTAGGAAAAGAGGAAAAATTAGAGAGAGAAAAGTTAGAAAAAGAGGAAAGAGAGAAAGAGAAAGAAAGACAGTTTCAGTTAGAAATGAAGCATTTGGAATTACAGTCGCGAACAAGTTCTCATACACATGCACCTGTACAATCACAATCACAATTTGATGCGGCTCGTCAAATACGTCTCGTCCCACCATTTCAGGAAAAAGAAGTTGATAAATATTTTCTGCATTTTGAGAAAATTGCTGAAAGTTTAAACTGGCCAAAAGAAAATTGAAGTTTACTTCTTCAAAGTGTTTTGATCGGAAATGCAAGGGGCATTTACACTCAATTGACGGTAGAGCAAGCATCAAATTATGATATAGTGAAGGATTTAATCCTTAAAGGTTATGAATTAGTTCCTGAAGCCTATAGACAAAAGTTTCGTAGTTGTGAAAAAGAAAACTCTCAGACTCGTGTAGAATATGCTCGTTCAAAAGAACAGTTATTTGATAGGTGGTGTGCTTCGGTTAAAACAACTTTGAAAACCTTAGACAGCTTATGCTGGTAGAGGAATTTAAAAGGTGCATCCATGGTGATATTAGAACATTTCTTGATGAAATGAATGCCAACACTTTAAACGAAGCAGCACGATTCGCTGATGAATACGCTCTGACACACAAATTATCATTTGTCAATGCTGTTAAGCCAAGTTCATTCCAGTCTAACATCTCGGGTAACAAATCCAGTTCTTTCTCAAGGTCTAAAATTTTTAACCCCAGTTACAAAGGTCAAAGGTCAAACCCAAAGTCTCAGTCACCCACTTTTAACACTCAAAATAAGTCTCCCGTTTGCAGCTATTGTAAGAGGGACGGCCATTTAATGACTAATTGTTTTAAATTGAAAAGAAAACAACAAGACCAATCCTTTCAAAGGCCTAGTGGTTTTCGTTGACTAATGGTCCATGTATCCCATGTATCCCCAGGATAGAGAAAATCGCTCATGAAAGTTTAATTGGTTTCACGGACATTACTAAATAATCATATTCATATCGGCGTGTGCAGTGTGGTAGTATATGCCTCAGAGGGCACATTCTGACATTTTCTTCTCTAAATATCGTTTTTAAATCTTTTTTTCGTCAGAACATAAATATGTTAGGTCAAATAAAATGAAGTCTTGCGCCGTACGTATGCAATAAGGTATACACTTCTATACGTTTAAAAGAGCCGACCTGAAACGTCCGCGTTTATGTATGTATATCTTTCACAGATAGCGTCCGCTGACCACCTTACACGTGGTTTAGAGCCACAAAACTTGGTACACATATACTACACCTGCATGAAGGAACACTGTAAGCGTCAGATTCGACATTCAGTAGTTTGCCATCGTCCAAATTGTTTTTCTCTATGAAATGTAACTTGGTACACATATATTACGCGACAATACCTACATGATGGTACCATATAAGCGTCAGATTCGACATTCAGTAGCTAACCATCGTCCAAATTGTTTCTCCCCATGTTCTGAGTAGATATATACGACTGACCATATGGAACTATTGGATAGTGCGCATGCACAGATGCTGTACGTACGTATTAGCTAAATACTGAGCATCAGATCCAACATTCAGTAGCTAGTCATTGTCCATAAATATTTCCTGTGTCTATCTTCATGAATATCATGTTTTTTTCTATTAATACATCGCATAGCGGTACAGTACACAATGTAAGATATATAGCCTACATAGAATAGCTCTTGTTGGATATTTGGGCTACGTTACCAACTGCTGGCGAAGCCCTTTCTGGTGCCAAATCTCTTCATGTTTTGAAGGATTGAAGCCAGGGTCTCCAAATATATATAACATATGCAACTGGTGATTGACTAGAAGCGTATCCCAGTTGACTGAACTTGACCTATTCTTTTCAAGATCATATGCTGTTTATTATGATATAATATGAAGAAATATCGCTGGGCTTTCCAAGTTGCATCTGGCGATGGTCCAGAGGTGTGCAGAAGATGACTGATCTTGACCTATTTTATCAAGGTCAGATTCTATTTAGTCCAAATTTATACCACATATGCCTGGAACTGAAGTCTATTGAATATCACTGACCTTGACCTATTTTCTAAAGGTCACATTCTAGATCTCCGAGTTCCATGTTTCATATGCAGTTAAGTTACAATTGACCAGAAATTTGTTGAAGATGACTGACCTTGATCTATATTTCCAAGACAAAAACCAAAACCTCCACGGATGTTTTTTTTCCTCCTCAATCCAGGGCTTAGCAAAAGCAGACCTGGCTCAACTGGTCATACCCCAAAATAATTAATGTGGTGTTGTTGTTGCACTAGAATTATGAACTACCTTATATGTTGACTTTATATCTCTCTGTGCTGTTTATGTCTGTTTTTAATCACATTCTAAATATGCCAGACTGGCCTGAAGCTGTTATATAAATAAAAAATAAATAAAAACAGAAACGCCTGAATGCTGACCAATCTTAAGCCGTAAGTCAAATTCTATTCTATACGGCACAATCACCCGACGGGTAACGTGCTAGTACATCTGAAACTTCATCTTTTATAGACATATAAGTCTTCGGGTAAACGTGGTTATTTTACGGATAACAACTCCTTCATTGCTACATCTGAAGCAATTTAAATGGATAATAAAATATTGATGGTATTATTACATACCTCTTCACAACGCGGGCTATGATCACTTTTTCCTCGTTCATGGCAAAATTTTGCCCGATACAATTCCTACAAGAAAAACATATTAAGATGATTTTTTGAAAATGCAAATTAATAAAACTCCAGATTTGAAGTTTTCTTGATATATATTGATGTTTCAGACTAGAATAATTGCTTAGCACAATTGCATAAAATGAATTCATACTTTATCAAAAAGTGTCACCTCGCCTATTTTGTATATTATTCGTTCATGGGGTGGACTTTTCCTTATAACAAAGATATGACACCGATAACCAAAATTATATTGCATATAATTTTGATTATTTGGAAGAGCTGGGGTTGGTTCCGGGTTTTGAAGTTTCATGATACTGTTTCAAGGAAAAATCGTTCCAATAAATGCCGCAAAAATACCATAATAAGCTAGGGACTAATATATTTTCAACAACCATCGATTCCTGAAATTGTACTTTATCTTTGTGATTCTAAAACTTTCTAACGAACTGAAAGTAAAAATTTGTCTATTCGCTTCTTTCCGGAGCAGCATCCCCAACTGCCATTTGCGACTGCTCAGCATATTCCGTCGACGTCATCATACCTCGAAGTCATAATACCTCGCGCATCAGCTGTAAACCATGATCCACCGCACGTGAGGCACATCACATGCTATAGGATGTGTTTCCACTCACATAGTCCTAGTTTTATTTCTCCCTTATCAGGAGATAAAATATATATTTAAATGAAATGGATATTCCCTTGATTCTACCCGCGGAGGATCTCTTCTAATTTGAGGTGATTCTCTTGGTTTTTCTTCTCGAGTTGATCTCCATGGTAACGGAAGTCATACAGCTGACATGCGCTGTTCGGAGTTTCGGCGTGATACTGTGCTTTCAACAAGGATGCCAATATGGATTCCTAGCAGTGCGCCATGAGGTACTAATGTCCTACATTATCCGAGACCGTGTCGAGTGCCCCAGCTGTTCCGGAGAGTATATTCTTTATAAAAAAAACCTGGTTTCGAACTTGTGTTTGGAACGCGTACCAGGCGCATATAGACAAATGTAATACTTCCTGTTCGATAGATTTTTGACCCCAATCAGTATTGAATTTTAAGATTTCGGATTGAAACAATATCAGTTTTATTAACGTCAGATTCTAAATCCTAGTCTGAGATAACAGACATATAATTAAGTTTATTTACTCTGTACATTTTACTGGTCGATGTTAACATTCGCATTAGATACTGATAATTCCTTGGGTTTGTTTACACTCACCGTGGACCAGCAGAAAATGGAACATAGGAGTATGGGTCACGTGATATGAACGACTTTTCCGTGAACCTCTCGGGACGAAATTCCTGAAGAAACAACAAAAACAAACTACTGTTACACCAAGATCGAATGGAAGAAAAACTAGTTGTCATAGCATTCCCACCTTGAAAATCCTTCGGAAAAGCCCAGAATTTTACTTGAAAACGGACCACCTCCCCAACCCCCTTCCTCACATCATCCTCCAACCCCACAAAACTATCTCGATGACCATCGATCACAATCATTTACCTTCTAAACTAAGACTCTAAACTTACTCCATCTCTATAAGCTATATATTATTCATTCGTTTGACAGGATGTTGTATGTGGAGTGTTTGGTATCAGATAGCTTCGTTCACTTTCACATGCATACTTTCTGTATTATCGATAAATGCATACAGATATTTAACATTACTGGAAAGATATATTTAATATGGTACACAATGGAAGTGGGCAAGTTCTTATTGTTGGAAGATGTGAGGGGGAGGGGTACGTCTCCTGGATGGTACAAACGAGTTATAATGAGAGCTTAATTATGAGATTGGTTCATTGGGTGGAGATGGATGAAATTCATTTTAGTTAGTTGTATATCGCGGTTAACTTATTTCCTTAGTTTTGGGACTGGGGGATCGGTCGCCATCGGAAATACCTTGTTAGACTTCACTGAGAAATTAATGGAGGGATAATTCATATTGTCTCCCATCAGTTTTACCTCTGGGTTTTCCCATGCCTCCGGGTTGTGATGCAAAATGTAGAGGGGTATTCTAACCATCATTCCCGCCGGAAGTTCAGCGCCACCTATCGTCATGGGTTTGGACAACATTCTGGAGATGGATGGCACAGGGCTGTACATGCGCATTACTTCCTTCAGAAATAATGTCATATACTGTAATTCTGGTAGGTTCTCCCTGCAGAATTGAAGGCGAAACAGTTAATTTTCAAAGATAATTTGGCAATAGAAGATGATTTTGTAAAAAAAAATAAAAATAAAAATTCCAACGACTTGTTTATTTCTTTCTCGTGATATTACAATGAGATCTAAGGCACTCACAAACTGATGATTTTATCATCAAATTGCGGCAATGAGAAAGAAAGATTGTCAAGCCTACTATCCCATCCTTTCCCGTGAGTTTTCCCCATAGCGCTCCGAAACGAAAAAAGAAGATCATAGCTCATTATGTTGGAGTCATGCTGGGCCTATTTACATAACGCAATGCGGATCATCATAGGTGAATTCAAAACTTCTCTGCTTCAATTGCCTGAAATAAATTCTTTATGACATCATCGGACAGTCAGTGAAAGATCTGACGTTTCCGATAGAGTTTGTTGGGGAGATTTGCTGTGAAATTTTGTTTAGCTTCCTAGAGTGGAAGTCACATATTCAATATTCAATATGCCCACATGAACAGCTACAATAAGAGCGTGGCTGGGATATAAATCATCAAAGCGATCATTTTTGGTTCTTGTGATTTTTAGAAATGTGCACTCAGCATACTTGTCTGTGGGATCATATGACTTCTTGTCAGTACTCCGGCATCGTTTTCTATCACCGTTTTAATGTTAATTGCGTTTAATTAAGGGAATATGAGTTTACAACAAACAAGAAATATGTCGAATATGCCGGTATTTTTTTTACACATACAAAAATATGTGCAAATTATATGAATAAAGGCGTCATTATTTTTAATACCGGTAATATATATTTTTCTCAGTTCCTCAGTAGAGGTTTTGTAATGCAAAACCAGTCAGAAAATTCTAAATTTGACAAATCAGTATCGCTCACCAATACCCCCATCAAACTACTTACCAGTCTACGTCTTTTCTATCGCCAATAACCTTGTTGATTTCCTGATGCACCGTTTCTTGTATGTCCGGGTACTTTGCAAGAGCATATAACGCCCACGAGATGGCGCTGGCAGTAGTGTCATGACCTGAAAGGCGTCAATGGAACGCGACATGTCATACTCACGTTGTTTCATTATTATTGATCCACTTGTTGGATTGGACTTTGGCGTTGAACAGTTGTCAGAAATCCAGTTCAAATTATTCGTGCCTATATCTGAATCTAGGGTTCGAATCCGTGGCGCACAGTAGTTCGTTCAACCAATCCATCTTTGCTGTCTGTTTAGTATGGTTTTTTTTCCTATTGATAACTGGTGTAAATAGGACGAATCAAATTATCCTACTCTTCCAAGAAAGAATCAGTATGCCTACATTTATTATTATAATTTGGCAATTCAGATTGAAAATAGTCCAGTTATCATTACGTATAAGTATTTCCTACATGCAGCCTGAACAGATAGGAGATATGAGCGAGGAAGAGAAAACGAACCGCTGTGATCCACGTCTCAATGAATCTGTCGGTGCTTCTGATGAAGCTCTATTGTTAAAGGATTAATTTGAATTTTGTGCAAGTCCGGGATTAAGTGACTTGTAAACCCAACTGAGATCCACACTTGCAGCTCAACAAGTTCTGAAGGGTTTTCCGTTTCCCTGTGTTCGAGGCACACGCACGCCATTCGTACAGGGTGGCGTTGTCATGTATTGATTTTTCAGCGGGGAAAAAGGTAATCTTTGTATATTCATTCATTTGGTTGGGCATAGTGTAATTCAAGAAATTCATAAACCTAGGCTTGCGAGAGAATATAAATTTTTATGGCGCCACACTATATGCAATGGTGTCCAGGCAACTAAACAGGCCACGTTGCGCTCAACAAAACCCGTATTTTAACAATCTTAATAACACCAAGCGTCAGCTCCGACATTCAATATTCAGCTGTCGTCCATAAAAGAATTTCCGCGTCAATATCGCACGCACAAACGCATCAACACGACGATATATTGTGTCGAATTACAAATCAAGTTATAATACTGTGAGCCAAAATTATTCACTGGCGGTACCTTATAATTCTTATCAAGCTACTGTACCTCATTCCGGATGTTTAAAAGTAGCAAACCCGAGAACACTGCAGAATTGTTATTTAATGTGATATCATAGCTTCAAGAATAAAGAAAAGTTCCCAAAGAAAACCTTCAAAGAGAAACGTATCCACTTCCGCTCTAATGTCTTCTTTGGATAAGCCGACATTGTCTTCATCACGAGCAGTCAGGAGGATGTCCAGAAAATCCAGGTGGCGCTTTGTTTGCAGGTCTTTGTCGTTCGCCTTAAAAATTGAAATGGTACAATACAGTACAGATTCAGGACTTCATGTAAGAAATAATATATATTCATATATATAGAGAGAGACAGTGGCATTTTCCCCCAGGTGACAGCTTAGAATAGGATCTACTCTGTGTATCAAATCCTGGGACGAAATATCTGGAAGATTCTGTTTCCAGGCCCTGAAATTGTGAACTATTTAGTCTGGACAGCCGCGTGCACGCACCCACCCATGCAAACTTTGAACATCCCGCCTCGAAGTCGGATTAAATACAAACAACTTCCACGCGACACGTTTCACTGCACGGATCTTGTTCATTGTCAGCGTGTGAATTTCTAGTTGACGAAATTTGATTGATCACATGCATCCGCCCATCAGTTTACCAACTGTCGAACATATACGTCACTCTCCTGTCGGTTTCAGTCGTCTTCGGATGTTTGGATTGATTCATCTCGAACTGTCAGGCCATCGTAGACCTGGGTTTGATATTCAGGCTAAATATAGGATCCTCAAAAGCACGAGTCTATCCTCATGATTGTGGCCTGACCGATTAACAGCGCTGATTGTGTAACAGCCCTGATTGTGAACCCGGGCACACTAGTTTTTTGCAATGAGTTTACATCTACTGTTCTATTTTGAAAACAACTGTCATGATTGTACAGTAAGCACAACTGTAGGGCAAATCTAGCTTAACAATCGACCAAACATGCCGAACTGATCTTCTCGACATCATTTCCGGCGGCTCGCTGCCCGGCATGGAAACCTGGTAAATCTTGCGAGAAAACTCTAATACATCACTGGACAGTTTGGAAATCGGCCATGTTTCCTTCCCGTCGTGCAATGCGCATCGCGAATAACTTTATTTCACCGTACTGTTATAATTATAGGCTGCGGTAAAAAAACGCAAAATAAACAAATTTTCCTTTTTATGACTTGGCACATTGAACGTTTCAGAATAATTCTCTATCACTATTTTATTCTTCTTCACTGGTTCGGATGGCTTGTATAAATGGATATACAACCCAAAATGCCCACTTTCAGTTCCGGAGCCGCCAGGTGTCATGTTGAGCTCGTGAAGCATGGGCGACAACTCTTGTTGTACCCATCTCCGCACAGGCGTCTTTTGGAACTATCCAGGGATGTATTGTGGTTGCCTAATTGGACCGGTGATCGTCTCACTTACCATCGCAAGTTTCCGCTTGTCTATGATATCCTCGGCGAACTGGTGGACGAAATCACAGGTCTTCTTAAATTCTCGTCCATCGCTTGTCAGATAATACAGAGTATCCAGGTACATCAAAGGACTCCTGAATGGCACGACAAACGTATTATTTCAATTCAGAGACCTGTAATGGTCGTTGGAACATAACGCACTCTCAATCTTATGTGCTACTGATCACATATTTGAGGGAAAATATAGAAATAAAATTCTATACTGGTATATGTAGTCTCTACTGGCATCAAATTTCAGAGTAAATTTTAACCCTATCTGGCGTGGACATTTTGGGCCTGTCCATGTCTGGGGAAGGGGGGGGGGGGGTCTGAGCGAAATGGCCCCCTAAATATTTTTCTTACCCCTTGAGCTAGGGGGCTGCAACTTACCACACTATACCCTTGAGTCAAGCTCTACCTGAAAATGTACAAAAATCCAAGATCGCCGCTTTGATGACGTCATTTTCAAAAACGACATTTTTTGGTCGATTTTTCGGTCAGATTTTTCGAATTTTTTATTTATGTAACTTCTACGCAAAATCTGCATAAATTAGTAAATATAATGTGATGTGAAATAAAGTAATTTTTGCTCACTTTTCATCGTGGAAAAGCAGAAATTCTGAATAAAAATGATGAAAACATAATTTTTCTGGTACCCCACATGGCCGCCATCTTGAATTTACCCATGATCCTCTGCTCGTGGGGTTATGCATATAAGTTCAAAATGACCCCGATATGATAAGCTATAAAATCACGGAGTGTCAGCTTTAAATTTTGTGTCGTTCTAGCGCAGAAAGTTTGGCCTGGTAGGGTTAAGTTGATTGGTAAATTATCCTCTTATGGATCAGGACGTATTGTGATTACAACACATATAACGGAAGTGGGAAGAGGTGCCGACATACTGACAGGGTCACATGACTTCACAGTATAGTCTTCTGGTTAACCTATTCTAAAGTACATACCAAGAATCTAACGATTCGTGATATGTGTTGTATCTCAAGTACGCTTTTATTGTACCTGTTCATGTGGCAACTTGGATGATATGACCACACGGCCCCTAGCACCGGCATAGGCGGTATTAGATACAAATCTAGAGAGCTATGATGGAAATGCTCTGACAACTCGTATATTGGTAATTGGTGAGCTGTGTCGCTGTGGCAACTCGTACACTGAGTCTCTGCTGGCCACAGTTGCTATACTAAGCAATATCTCGTATACCAATGCTGTCGAGAACGCGCGTGTCTATACCAACGTAGTCAAGGACGCGCATGCAACACCAGCAGGCAAAGTCTGTTTCAGACGAGCTAGTCTGCGCGAATTTGTGTGCGCTCGGACTGACAGTGGGACAAGTTGTGTGAGGGAAATTGCGTCTTGGCAGATGAAGATCGGAAATAAATTATCATCGGAAGCTTTATATGCTACATAAACAGGAAAGTCAGAATGTCAGCTAAGTATTTCACCCAGTTTATTGTTTTCGCGAAACAGATAAACAGGTATTAGCGCTGCATGTCTTCCTTTCGGGTTGGCGATACATGATAAACCAACGAGTAAACCGATTCTTCAATGTGATAAATTTGTTATACAGTCTGATATTTCGTCTCGAAGATCGATATTTTCACTCGCCCTGCGCGGGCCTCGCTAAGTTTGACATGGTACGAATCGTCGTACAATATTCTTTCGCCATTCATCGAAAATTTTGTGAAATTCCATCGTTCTACCATGCATGTGATATGTGATATGTAGAGATCTTTAAATAAGATACTCATCTAGTTCACTCCAGAGAAAACGCGGGCGCTTTCTGTCATCAGTGCGCATGCGCGAATCATAGGCCGCGATCAGTGATTGACCCATGCAGATACGCCCATATTACAAACTGCACATTCATTGGCTGAATTTCCTCACGTGGCGGAGTCATGCGACTTCTCGAATATGTGATCAATAAATCAGCAGTTTGCGAGTGAGAATCTAGAACGGCGTCATCTGATACCACAACATGTGATTCTGGAATGTTAAGGATAGCTATCCGTTAGAGGCAGTTTTTGCACCCCCGTGACAATTTGTCTTCTGTATCAATAAATATACTAGATAACCATAATAAACTATATATTTTATGAAAGCGTACATCGTAGGGATTCCAACTACATCATTTCTATAATCGAAGCTGCTACTGTGTAGAAAATATTCAAATTTAAATAAATTTAAATGAAAACAATAGCGTCCATTTTTCAATTGAAATTTCATGAAAACTGTTGATCGGGTTTCAACTTTGATGGTATACCTTGATAGGAGACAACTCGAACTAGTAAACTTTATCTCACTGTTTTTAATTTTTGCCTGGTTTTGTTTTTACAGCTATTTTACTAAAATAAACTGTAATAAACGCACTATTTTACGGCCGTTTGTCTTAAAAGTTGAATAATTAAAAAACTAAACCGAACTTACAAAAAGTGAGATAATTTTACTAGATCACTTTATAAGTAACAAGCATGCCAAATTTCAAAAGCGTGGCATGGATATTTTTCGAGAAATAAACGTTTAAATCTCGGATTTTGTAAAAAAAAAAATGAAAGGCTAGAAATCGGGCAAAATGTATCCAGCTATACATCTGATGAATTAATCCTAATTTTTTGCTTGAATTCTATTGTCAAATTTCTTTTTAATTTGTCTTATGAGACCTACTCGAATTCCTGTTTATTCTGGATAACTATTACACTAAGTTTATTCATCAAGGCGGTTTAAAATCCACTTTAAAAACTTGCTAAAATTTGTTCAGCTGAGAAATGTTCAC
>JAVTVY010000899.1:0-33423 GCA_036873755.1 Hanleya hanleyi
AGGTTTTGTTATTTTGGGATAAAAATAGAATGATTTTAACGTTTCAAAGAATTGTTTGCTAGGGCCGTGGGTCTTTAGGAGATCAACATTGAAATCACCCATCAGTATACATTGTTTTTTTCAGGTTTTAGCATATTTAGAAGGTTTGTGAGAGCTGCATTGAAATAGTTGAGGCATTTTCCAGGGGGGGCGGTAAATAAGACCTAATACATATGTTTTACTATCAAGTGTGACTTCCACAAATAATGATTCATATTCATTATTAAGATCAGCTGTGGATAGGTCTTTACGTATTGAGCATTTAGTGATGTCATTCCGTACGTAGATTATAATACCGCCTCCTTTTTTGGCTTCTCTAGATAAGGGATATGGCGTGTAGCCTGGTGTATATCGTACAGAGTTTCTGTATTTGGGTCTAACCAGCTTTCTGAAACACCAATGATGGAAAACTTGATATTATGAAGAAGGGCAGTGATTTCAGTGTAGTGCTTTTTGAGGCTTCTAGCGTTGATATGGAATATGGAGAAGGTTTTGCTAGGGGGCGAACAATCAGAAGATAACAGTGATTTAACTTGATTTTCAAAATAATAATCAGACTGAAAGTTATTAACCGAGTGCCAGTGGGAACGTTCGCCATCATTATCATCAGTCAAATAAGGTGACTGGTCAGGAATATTCAATTGTACAGGATTGAAACACATTCTTTCGAAGCCATCCATATAACAGTCATCGGATGTGGTTTGATCTTCGTTTACAGGTCCATCGTCATAATTGTAGAATGGTAGTTCTTGCCAGCTGTTCATTTGTAATAATATATACTCTTAAATACAGTACAGATAAATGCAGATGTATGATAACATATATAATTAGTCGATTCAGAAAACATCAACGCTCTCAGTTCCGTGTTACTCAAACATTTTCTTAGAGGACTGGATTTGGTTTGACAAAGTTTAAATTCGGGAACAGTGAAATAAGGGTCAAACAAGAACAAGCGCCGGATGAGCGCAAAGACCTCCGTCGAGGCAACAGGGTCCGTAGCGTAATACATCACTGAATAACATACGGCCGGATGCCAAGCTCAATTTTGCATTTGTTGGACGTTAGCTTCATCAATGGTAATTAATCTGGGATTGAGGGTTCCTCACTAGCATGTCAGACAGGGATGTGAAAGTCACATTCCCAGCAAATAATTTTTGTTTGATTTGACGTGCTTGAAATATTGGGGTATGGAATAGAGTATATTGATGGAAAACCTGGAAAAGTGCTTGAGACATTAGGCCCCATCCCACCCCCACCTCCCCCTGAGAGGATCCCCTCACCCAAATCGACACGTTAGCGGCAGAAATGAGACACTGTGTGCCTAGTTGTTGTACCAACTTGCTTGTGATTTTGTGCTATAGGCCCAACACATCAACACTTCATATTTTGTATGTGTACAGTATAGCATCATCATTGATGAGAGAATGCTCTTCAAAACACACCTGATTTTACCGACACTTCGTTCTGATCTGTCTCAACATCATATGATGAGGATTCAATGCGCTCGGTATAATTTTGTATACTGGTGTTACAGGTCACCTTCGCCTTCACCTTACTGTATCAATGACCATGGACTTGTACATGTATCACATTCACATTGAATGGTGATGACTGATGAGAATATTGCCCCTATGGAACAAATGACTGAATTCCACGCAGCAAATAAAAAGTTCATGTTAATCATAAACAACATACAATTAGTAATACTATCAAATAATTATGTTTATACCTTGTCGACATCAATATATTACAGGTAATATCATGACTGAATCATGGTAACATATATTCATGGGTATTTTTGTCTACAATAAACTGAAGGAGACCCATGCTGTTTATTATATTATGTTTTAAAACTTCACTTGCTAATCTCGATTATGTTGCTTATTGTGAAAATAAATGAAGTTATGAAATCTAGTATGATTGTTCATTGATCTCAAATTAGAAATATCTTCAGCAGCTAAAGTTAAGTCAATCATAACAATATATAACGCCATGGTATTGTTGTAATATTACCCAGGTGTTGATCTTTGAATAAGAATGTAATGAGATACATATACCTGTTCTTTGTGTTATTATGTATGCAGTTCACTCTGTATGTATTTTATACATGTACATGTAGCAGAATTGGAATTAAAATTTGAAATGAAGTCTGTTTCTAGAAGCTAAATCATTTTAGACACACATTCAAGTCCTTACCTGGTCTAGGGAGATAATTTTCACTTTTGATGATGTTTGTGAAGCATGCAGCAGGACTTCAACTTCCAAGGATATTATCCACACAATCCCATTCTACATGATATTTTTGCCATAGCACCGATAAACTAGGTCCCTTCATTTATGTGTTCTAGATCCAGGAGCTATTGGGAGCTGCAGGCTTTGTAAAAGTTAGATTCAATTATTCTCAGTGAAGCAATGAAATCCGGCATGGTTGTTTTAAGTTAGAATTTGGCATCCTTGGAAATGTCTGACCGATTCACACATGTATCACTCGGCAGGTGGTCATTACATGTGTAATGTTTATTTCCTTAGGAATCAACTGATATCCAATGGGGTGGAGGGCGAGCAAATCACTGGCTCTGAACTAGGTCATCAGTTAGTGTGTCCTCGAATAGGAACGATCGATACCCATATGAGCGTGGGTGAGATGGGAAAGCATGTTTACGCCGTTTGCTCTTTGTGATACAACTCCAGCCGTAAAGTTAGAAAATGTCATATGTATCTTTTAAAATTATTTCCTCGAATGAAACATAACAATCTACATCGAAGAGATGAATCAAATGATTTGAAACTTAATTTCATTGTGTAACAGTGAGAAGGAAATTAATTGTATAAACATTCCAAGCCTCATTGAACACAAGCCGCACCATATTTGATATGAATATAACGCGCGTACATTAGCTCGCTTGGACGTCGCTTAGTTAAATATGGACAGACATGCAAAAATCTCAAAATTTTCAAAAGCCACAAAAATGCCCTCAGCTTGTACAGAGTAAGTAAAAATACTTATGTACAACTTGATGTTTAGAAATGACTGTGTTGAGCGGTTCTATTCCCAACTTCTCTTTTATTGATTGATTAATTGATTGATATTTATTCACCATATACCAACATAACAATAAATATAACAATGGTAAAATAATGGTTCTATGTCATAGAGGACAGGGTTTGGTAGATAATTAAAAACTGTATTAACTCGGCTTCACATTTTAAAGAATGACTTTAATTGAGCCTAAGATGAAAGAGAAATACACTTATAAAAAAATCTATTTAAAAAAATATCTGTATATATGTTTGTATTAATTTCCATAATTTATTGAAAAAAACTATACGTAGACTTCGACCACCGAATATAACACAGGCCAGGCAACTGTGAGAACCAGTGAAAGATACCCATCGAGATGAGCGGATTTGCAGATAAACAACAACAACAAAATTGCACTTTGTGCCTCACGAGGCCCTTCTCCATAGAGTGCATGCCAGTTATTTTTCTAGACTACAACAGCAACTGTTTTTGCCTGTATCACAGTCCGAGCTTCCGATTACCCTTCAACCTTACCCAGACGACGGATAATTTTTGACAGATTGTCTGGCTAGGTTGTTGATCGGATTCACAGATAACGATTGAAGCATGGGAAGATATATTTTTCCAGTCGCTATCTCCCCCCCCCCAACTCAAAAAAAAAAAGAAAAGAAAAAGCCGGGAGAGTTCTTCGGAGTTTTACGTTTTTGACCTCTGACTTTGAATTTGACTTCTCACTTCCGACTCGCATCCTGGTGAATGACACTCGTCCTTTATCTTTTTGCCGATTCAGAGATTCTCATGGAAGTTTCCAATTATACTATCCGGAATGCGAGTTTTTCTTTCGTGAAAATTTACTTTTTATGAAAGCGCAGGTTTGTCTTCGTCGCATGCAAGACGGTACATCTTCCGAAAATTTATGACCTCTCCCAGGTTCTTAGCGTGACATGTACTTGATCAGGGCAAGGCAGTTGCAGCATTTCTGTTCTTCATTCACTACATAGTACTGTTCACACGCCCTATGATATGTACTTTTGTTGCTAACATTATGCAAGTTTTGTTGTTAAAAAAATAAAACTGAACGTTGAACTTGTAGGCCTACTCGTTTGAAGCAGCAGACATTATAAATTTAGTTGACCTAGATTCTGCATTGAAGATCAACCATTGAAACGCGGAAAACAACGAATTACGTCAATTATACAGTATTTTCGCCTGCATGTTGTCTGATCGTACTAGTCTTGTTTATCTGATGATGCTAAACAATGATGATCTTGTAAACTTTGGGATAGGCCTAGGTCATAAATTTTCTGAAGATGTACCATTTTGCATCTGTACCAGCGCGAAGCTATAAGTACACGCGCGAATTTAGTACCCTCGAATTAAGAGACCCGGTGGAAGCACTGCAAAGGATACACACCTTTTGTGACGTAAGCATTCAATTGTGTCCAGAAACTTTTCAAAATTTCGTCGGGAACCATAGCAATCCCTATTGGAAATCACACGAGTCGTGGGTTCCCCATATGACAATTATTTGGCGGGAGATATCACGTTGCGCTCCTAGACCTCCGTCTGATCGACGGAGGTAAAAAACAATACGTAAAGAACAGAAACAAAGAAAATGAGCTAAGCGTAAAGCTCATGTGCGAGGCTACTTGAGTCCCGCGGGATATTAAACAAAGTTAGTCCAAAATAGCTGCACGTGTAAATAACTTTACTAAGACAGATTGTCCGCACAGAGAACTGCAGTTGTATAAACTGACAATTTAAGTGAATTGAGGTAGTGAAGTCAATTGACAAGTAGTTCACGGAGCACGATTTCCCGCTTCTCACCTCAAGTTGTTGCATAATGAAATGGTCAGAGAGGTGTTCATTTGAACCATTGTGTATGACTGAGTAAATCGCGCCATGTGAATCTCTTACAATAACATTCACATAGAACTAAGAATATAAGTGGCCTTGCTTTTTGTTAAAAAAGACTTCTGTACAATCGTATACATACGAGCTAAGCATACATACTGACTGCAAATGAGCAGCCGATGAATGGTTAAACACCAAATAATAAAGTTGTGTACTAAATTGTTGAACTGTATGATTTAACATATAGGTATTGGCCTTCTACCTAGATTTTGGAGTATAGGGGTATGCGTTAAATGGCAGTATACAGAATGTCAGGTCAATGTCGTCATATTTCTTCAAAATTTTTGCTTTTCTGTATGGAAAAGTGGGTAAAACCTATTTTATTTCATATCAGATTATTATTTACTAATTCATCAGGCAGTTAAACTCAAAATAAATAAAGCGACTACTGCAATACGATACATAGTGTGTTCTCTTGGCTTTCAAAGACAACTGTCTTCATCCTCAGAGCCAAAAATGCTCTTTTTGAAAATGACGCCACAGTGACGCAAAGATATAGTGTGGTAAGTTTCAGCCCTCTAGCCTTAGCGATAGCAAAAAACTGCAGGGGGCGGGGGCGGGCACTCCCCCCCCCCCCCTCAGGCTGCGGTACACCCCAAATCGCCCAAGCCAGATAGGGTTAAAGCAAGGCTCCAAAACTCTGCAGATTCAACATGATGCACGCGCATCATACAAGTGCGCTACATATTTAGTGCGCTACTGAGCACATTTAATGTACATGTGCGACGTGCACTGCACTCGCATGTACTGCAAATGTGTGATGCTCACTAAACATATACATATATTGCATGAGTGCGATGCGCCAGGGTCGAAACTGGGGTCACATGGGGTGCCAAATTCAAGTGTTGTTTTTGAAAGAGGTGGGATTTTATTCATAGTTACAGAATGGTAGTCCTGACCTACCTAAAATGCCAAAAATGTCTCCCCACTGATTAAACAAACAGTCTGATCAGCTACATGTACAATGATTAACTAGAATGGAGTTGAAGGAAAAGGCATTAGATCATCCAGAACAGTCAACCAACGCTGACATGCTCATTGTGGACTCATTGCTACAAGGAATCTGACCAAAAGGTCTTCTTACAGGTGTGGAAGTCCGCACCTTACGTGTTGAGCATATCTCTGATGTAGAGGGAAATCTTGCAGAGATGAGACAACTGTCCAACTATGAATCTATTGAACTAAATGTTAGAATAAATTATTGCTCTTCCACTGACTATGTTGATTGCATAACTTATGCAAATGAATATCTGTATATCACGCCATATACAGTGATTCACAAGAAACGAATGTTGTAATGTCTGCATGGCTTCGCACCCACGCAGATCCTATATCAGGATATAGGATATCTGAGATAATCTGTACTTTGTCAATAATGAATCAGCCGCCAAGCTACTTCTATTTGATCTGCATCTCAGCTCTCCTAGTACAGCTCATCTTCTCAAAAACGTGAATCAAGTATGCAGCATTATTCCATGGGAGCAACAAGGAAAGGAGAAGTACCACCAGTCCAGTTCTATGGCCATCCTCGGTGCCATCGATGTGAGGAATCACCTGTGGGACTCCTGCTGGCACAAGCATTGTATAACTTGGAGGAAATTATGCAAGATACAAGATACAAAGATACAAATATGTATTTAAAGTCGAAGCTGACACAAAAATATAAACATTAGCACAGATGGTTATTTGTCGACTATAAAAAAACATGAACCAAGAATACAGCAAGTATAAAAAATCCGGCCGCAAAGTAAAACATTGTAATTCGCATTGAGAGTATGGCCAGGAATTTCTTACATCAATTCTAAATGAAGTGCCGGACAGTGTCACATTATGCACACTTACAACTACAACTGCTAGTGCTAAACCAGATATTAGTCTTAATGTTCGTGCAATATATTAGCTTCTTTACTGAACAGTCTCCCTGTTAACAAATATGTTCTGTCTATAGGGGAGATTGGGGTATACTGGGTCATTTTTCACCTTTTTACAAAAATCTCAGTTACTATTGTCCTGTAGTGTCACATTCTATCCTCTCGTTATAACTTATATTTAAAATGACATAGTCATAACAAAAAATCTGAAATATCCGTACACTTTTCTTCAGAATTCGTTTTTAAAAACGTAAAAAAACGTGTCCCAGTTTGCCCCACTATGGGGTACACTGGGACACCCACTGGGATGCGATAGGACACAAATTAAAATACATCTTATAAAAAGCATATACTAATATGTTTCATATGAGTTCAGCATATGTTGCTTCACGTAAAATATTTCCCAGAGGCCAAATTTAAGGAAAAAAAATATTTTGTGGGATTCTCATTCTAATGAAAGCATTTGACTTTGGAACTGTTAGTAAAACTCATCAAATCTGATAGGATTAGCAATTACTACCATCTAGGAAACAGAATAATGCGCTTTAATGGCTTTTTAGGATGAAAGTAAATTTCACCATTTGATTACTATTTTCCCAGTGTGCCCCGACAAAAGTGTCCCAGTCCACCCCGGGTGCATGATATTTACCGTTTTATGAAAAAACTAATATATACATCTGAGATAATAAATCCATATAAATAATTTGTACGCTTGTCCATCCTCTCTCATAGTAACAAAACAGCAATGAAGTGCTGCTGAAAATATGGTATAACAAAATATCATCAGTCGTAAAAAATTACTTGGACTGCTCAAAAACAGTTTTTTTTTGCCCCCAATTTTTTTCCAATGATAGTTTTTATTTGTAATCAATATAGATGTTGTATGGGGGTGGTAGCTTTCTATTGATTATATTGTAATGTGCTTCCTATACATAACAAAGGAGCTAGACGGCTTGTCCCACTGTGCCCCATGTCTCACTGTTTCCCAATCTTCCCTACATATACATGCACTTTTAAAATACCGAGACCCTCAATTCCTAGTTCTGAGCATAGCTTGTTTGATACTCCGCAAGATTTATGTGCTGAATGTAATACCTTTTATGATGATAGTACATGTACAAACTTTATGTGCAACATGTTGTGATATCAAACCCGAGAATACAATGTCCCCTAAATATATCAGTCGGACTCAGGGTAATTATTCTCTATCCACACATATTGATGATAATCGGCCTCAGCAGATCAATTTTGCTGGCTCTAATACTAGTACTGTGGTGCTCACTACAAGCTTCAGTGACACTGAACACTCGATCATCCCAACAGGTAGATAGTGCATGTACTCTAATGCAGGAAACTAGCATATGTTTATGTATACTATGATTGTCTTTCTGAATTTGGTGTTAATGCTGTTATATGGATTATGGAATAGGTCTTTGAATTATGGACGCGGATATTCTTTAATGGACGACGGCTGAATAATGGATGACGGACCAGTCGCTTGTAATGTGATGTTTAGCTATATAAGAGTTTACATGTACCTATAGTTACAATTATCAGCAAAGTATAGGTCCACCTTTATTAATATATTAAACTATGTGTCGTCACAGGTGGTTCTCATTGTACTAAAGTAGAGGATAAGTCATATGGATCAATGCCTAAACTTAATCACGTCAAAGACTTACCAAAATCAAAGAGATTTGGCCTACTGGCTAAGGGATGGAGAGTCGGACATCTTAATATTCATCATCTTCCAAAATGAATCGGCTTCGGACCTATATATTATCTCTATCTCTAATGAATTGAATTTTGAGAGTTTTGGGAATTTGGGTTCACATAAACCTTTCTGACCAAAAATGTTGGAAAGAAACATAAAATTATTGATGGGTTCACTCCTGAACTTAGAGACAGAATTCACAAGTGAATAATAGTCTACATCCGAGCAGAAATTCCATACACGAGACGAAAAAACCTCGAAAGTGACGACATCGGAATTATTTTAATTACCTGGAAATAAAGACACCACATACTAAATCCCTACGGGTTGGTTTATTGTGCAGGCCAGAATCTCTCATATCTTGGATTGACCAGTTTGAAGAAATGATGGACTTATTTTACATGTAAGAGAATAATACTTTTGGCAGACTTTCACAAACCTTTTATCGTAGTCAATTAATAGATGAGCCAACCAGAATTACAAAGCATTCCAGGACCTGATAAACCATATTTAATTATCTAACCCAAATGAAGTCCACCTAGCTAATGTTCCCAAACTGTCACTGAGTGACTGAGTAAATTAGAGAAACATAAATCATTTCAACCCTGAAACAGATATATAGATATCTTCGAAAAGAGCTGGACAGTTGTGAAGATGAGGAAAACCCAAATGATGCTCTCAAGGTTTTCACAGACCTGTTTAGTGAAGCCCCAGTTAACTATGCTCCTCTGTGTGAAAAGTTATGAAAGAGCAGTACTCCCCTGAATGGAATACATGATGAGAAAGTTAGCGGAGAGCACAAGATGAGGGACAACTTCTATACCAGCAACGCTGATAATAATGCTAAAATATGACGAAACATTGCAAGGCGCCTTTTGGACAAGGCCAAAAAGAAACACTTTGAGAAACTATTGTTCGAAAATAAAGAAAAGACTCCAAAGAATCTAGAAATTCATAAGTGAAATTAATCTCAGAAATGACGAGGGCCATCAGAAGATGGTGTATCCCTCTCTGACTCCAGTGTCGGTGAATTGGGAAGGAGAAATGGAGCTGTATTTCTGTGTGTGAGGAATAATTTATATCTTCTAAGTACCGTTTTCTCAATATTTTATCAATACTCAAGCAATGACTTTTCCATGTACCAGTCTACTGGTGTTATGTAAATGTGAAATGGGTCCTGATCTGGAAATCCACATCATCGAGTAAATCAACAATAATCTTATCCTTAGCCCTCGAATTTTTCCTTAAATTCGAGATATACAAAGACTTGCGTGAGTTCAGGGCAAAGGTCCCATGGATAAAAGCCCCAGAGGACAAAAAAACCCGAAGGACAAAAACCCCAAACCAACATTTAAGATGCATGTGCAGTAGAATTAGTTCATGGACAAGAAACAACAATAAAGAGGAAATATTAATTGCCATCAAATTATTATTTTCTGCCCAAATCTATTAATACACAATAATACAAGAAGCCCCTGTGAAAGGCAGCATATATAAAGTTATTGGTAAAATTAAGTAATTTTTAACCAAATTTTAGCTAAAGTTTAACCATATCAAAACTTGTAGAAGTTGTGTTGACAAGATATAATTTAGTCTACAGTATTTTGAACTGCAAAGGGCAATAGTTCAGGAATGAGAACTCTTCCGTCAACGGGAAGAGCACATGCGCATCTCCAGACTGTGCCGATAATATTCACCAAGTATTGTGTGAACTGTATCAAAAGTGTAGGAGGAGTTGCGTTGACAAGATTATGTAATTTAATCTACGTACAGTATTTTGAACTGCAAAGGGCAATATGTCAGGAAGAAAAAATTCCCCGTCAACGGAAAGAGCAAATGCGCATCTCCAGACTGTGCCGATAACATCCACCAAGTATTGTGTGAACTTTATCTAAAGTGTAGGGGGAGTTGCGTTGACAAGATGATATAATTTAATCTGCAGACTGTTGTACTGTAAAGGGGAAAAGCCCAGGAATGAAAAATCCTCCGACAACGGAAAGAGTACTTTGCAGTTCAAAATACTGTAGACTGTGCCGATAACGCCCACCAAGTATCGTATGAACTGTATCAAAAGTGCAGGAGGACTTGCGTTGACAAGATGATATAATTTAATCTACAGTGTGTTGAACTGCAAAGGGCAAAAACTCACATAAAAAAGAATCCTCCGTCAATGGGAAGAGCACATGCGCATCTCCAGACCGTGCCGATAACGCCCACCAAGTATCGTTTGAACTGTATCAAAAGTGCAGGGGGGGGGGGGGTGCGTTGACAAGATGATATAATTTAACTACAGTATGTTGAACTGTCAAGGGCAAAAATTCAGGAGCGAATCCTCCGTCAACGGGAGAAACACATCCGCATCTCCAGACTGTGCCGATAACATCCACCAAGTATCGTGTGAACAGTATTAAAAGTGTAGGAGGAGTTGCGTTGACAAGATGTTATCATTTGGCGGACAGACAGATAGACAGACAACCAGACAGACGGACGGACATACTTCCGTGGCTATTGCTATATCGCCCGGGCCGGGGGGATAATAATGGCGCACCTATGCGACTCAAACACACAAGTGAAGACTTGGATTTCATACCTCACACTTAGTATTTAACAGACAAAAAGAATATTGCAGATAACCTCAATGCTGTCTACACATATATACCGACACAGGTTACAACAGACTATCAGGAAAATGCTTATACTCAACATGGAAATGACTTATTGGACATTTCAAAAGAATCCATTAATAAAGAAGTCTTCAGTTTCCCATTCCCCTAATAAGTGTTCAAAACAGTATTTAGGCATCTCCTCAACATAGACACCAAGAAGAGTAGTATATACATAGCAATAAAACTATAATATTTTACCGGTTCAAAATTATGGGTGGTTATTGTGTGTAACAGTAGAATTGAGACATAGATATCAACAACGTTGATGCTCTACGATGATGCTAAAGATGACCAACCTTCAACATCAACCTTATATCCGAATATTGTGCACAAAAATGGAAAGCGACATCATGATGCCGTGTCAGCATCATTGGAAACTGTTGGCAGCTGTCCCATTGCAAGAAACTAGCCTTATATATAGCCTAGCCTTTGGTGCTAGAGTTTGCTGTCGATTATGGATACGTTATATCGTAATGGACGATGGCTGGCTTCAGAATATCAGATCACACTCTTGTATGCTCTGTCTTGTCGTTACCATCACTGATCATCATGACAAAGATGTTGATCAAGCGATGACTGTATGCAAGAAGGTACCTGGGCTGATCCTGGAATTTGTGCTGGTGGAGGGGATCTCCGCCGTTTGGAAGACGAAACCTTTCCGTCAAAACTGACAATGAATCGATTTGGAAGGCAGCATTCAGGTTTGCCATTAGCTTCAGATTGTCACAGGCAAGTTGGTCCTTCGAAATAGCGCCGACATATTCAGTGTGGTCGCCAAATATTAACTCGAAATTTCATTTCATTAGATTTAATCAAATTCTGACAGAAATACAGAATTCCGACAGACACACGGAATTTAATGGGAAGATACCGGTATGAAGAGTTGATTGTTAGCGAAGATGAGAACCAACGGTAATATCACAGCATGACAGAATGTTCCAACAAATGCAGTTATTTTGTCTATCCATATATAAAAAGACGATGGCAATTCAAACACAAATATACAAAAATTAACATTTCAACCATTATTACGCCTCTGTGACGCCGCTGGATGATGACATGAAGTACCGGTTTCTGTTGCATTTTCCAATAACATTTGATGGTGTATAGATATAGTGTGGAACATCTAAGGCATATAGACTCAGTTTGAGTAAAATATTCGACGCAACCATGCCTCATCCCCAAGTTTGGTTCAAAGTAGAGATAAAATCAGAAATAACTGATTGTGCAATAACTACTCATAGAATACCAATTTGCACAACATATCACATGGAGAAAATATACCAATAATTCGACAACAAACGACCCCCAAGCTATTACGTCACTATGACGTCCCCAATGGGGATCGCCAGCTCGAACTGACGCCAGGTGGTTACGTGTACCAAGAGGTAAAAGGCGCATGCCCCTGTCGTTTTTCTGAACGTCACAGAGGCAACGTCATAATGTAACGACGTCATAAATGTTCGTTTTATGACGCCACGCCTTCTGTACCTGATGGAGCACTAGCGCCGCCTAGTGTGACTGGCGATCCCCATTGATTATCTTAGGTTGTGCTTGTTCATTTCAATGGACCATAACATACATACAGCGGTAGGAAAGTTTCAGCTCAGTCTCAAGTAACGGTAACAGTGAAAATATCTCAGGAAAATACACATCCTCCCGAAACTGGGTTCAGCTTGGTGAATGGGGTAGGCAACAGAAAAATCTGAAATAACGGAAGCTATCTGAACTACTAGACAGGTCCCAGCCAAGAAAAAACTAACATTTTTTCCGGTCAAAGTTTTCTCAGTGGTTCCGTCATCCTTGACCTATGCCCTTTCAATTTAGCTGAGGGGCCACCCTGGATTTGGCCTCAAATCCAATATGGCGGCCAAAATCCAAAATGGCCGCCAATACCCATAGAAACTCACAATTTCCTGCTCGAAAATCAATTTTCTTACCACAAACTAGGTTTTTTTTCTAGTCCTACATAGGGTATGAATAATTAGTTAATTTTGGAATTATTTGTAATTGGTCTGAAAATTCAATATGGCCGCCAAAATCCAAAATGGCGGCCAATGTCCATTGAATCACACATTTTCCTGCCCTAATATGAAGAGATGGACCATCCTTGGTCCGAATGCGTCCTGTTGGGTGTCATCTTGTAGCCCTCGGGGTGTAGACCCCGATTTGAGGTATATCCATGTCATTTGTGACGTCATCGGTGACGTCATCAGTACGAGTAGTAGCGAAAGCGGCTATTTTGGGGGGTGCGTGGGGGTGTGTTTGGGGTAAAGATGGACCATCCTTGGTCCGAATGTGTCGTGTGGGGTGTCATGTTGTAGCTCTCGGGTGTAGACCATGACATGAGGTTTTTCCATGTCATCTGTGACGTCATCAGTACGAGTAGTAGCGAAAGCGGGCGTTTCGGAGGTGCACTGGAGTGCGTTTGGAGTAGATGACGGCCTTTCTTCCCATCCAGTTTCCTGTGAATGTGAGTGTATGCGCGCGTGTGAGTGAGCGAGTGAGTGAGTGAGTGAGTGAGTGAGTGAGTGAGTGTGAGTGAGTGAGTTAGTGAGTGAGGCGTGAGCAACGCCCTTGAGGCGTCCCCAACGCCCGTCTTAACGCATGGACGCACTAACGACGGTGAGTGAGTGTGTGGGTGAGTGAGCGGGATCCGACTAGACTAATGTATCGTCCGTTTTCATCATTTTGCGCATGCGCAGTATGGTCGTAGTATAGAAAGCAGGCATTTTGGGGATTCGTCGAGGTTTGTTGAGTGATTGAGGGGCCATCCCTGGTCAAATGGACCGTATGGGGTATCAGTGTGAAGCTCTCGTGGGTCAGACTGGCTTGTTTTCATTGGAATTACAACACATATAAGGGTAGTGGGAAGAGGTGCCGACATACTGACTGCGTCACATGTCGCGCCAATCTGCGCATCCGCAGTTGGGGTGTAGTAAGTAAAGTGGTCATTTTGGGAGGTACGTGGGGGTCTGTTGAGTGATGAGGGACCATTCTTGGTCCGAATGCCTCGTGTGAGGTGTCAAAGTGAAGCTTTCGTGGTGTAGACCATGACTTGAGGGATGTCCCTGTCATCCGTGACGTCATTCTTGATCTCATCAGTAGGAGTAGTAGCCAAAGTGGGAATTTTGGGGGTGTGAAGTAAGGTGTTTGGGGTAGAGAGGGGCCATGTTTGGTCCAAATGACCCGGTTGGGGTGTCCTGACTGGCATGTTTTTTATTGAAAGTTGCGCCGATCTGAACATGCTCAGTTGTGGTGTAGTAAGTGAAGTGGTCATTCTGGAGGTGTTTGACGGATGTGGGGATGTGTTTGAGCGATCGAGGGACCATTCTTGGTCCGAATGCGTCGTGTGAGGTGTCAAAGCAAAGCTTTCATGGTGTGGCACACGACTTGAGCGATATGTGACGTCATTGCTGACGTCCTCAGTAGGAGTTGTAGCCAAAGTGGAAATGGACAATCCGTGGTCCGTATGCGTCGTGTGAGGTGTCATCTTGTTGCAACACCCACCAACGACAAGCTCGATGCTTCAACGCCCTGGTGAATTAGCCCTGAAGCCCTGCGCGCCTATACGTAGCTCTACTGGTGTAGTCCGTGATAAGTACTATTCTGATTGGTTAGTCCAAAAATAGAGCAACAGCAACAACAACATCAGCAATTACAGCTCAATCCTTTCATTATCCCCTCCATCACAGCACGTCCACGCCAAGGGAACCACTATGGGTGTGTTTACAATTCACTTATGCCATTGTACGTGTATTCAGAAGTTCATTGTTCTGATCTCAGAATGATGAGGGACACGAGTTAATCCCTATCTGTACAGACACCACCACACACCGCACCGCACCCGCACTCTTTTGTACCCTATACCCTAATGGCTACACCACAGGTACGCGCACATGCGTGCGATGACGTCACTTCCGAGCTCTGAGCTCCACAAGCTTTGAGCTACAAGTAGTGTGTAGTGGTGGTAGAACTGGTGTGTGGTGGTGGTGATAGTGGAGGGATTAACTCGTGTCCCTCATCATTCTGAGATCAGATCAATGAACTTCTGAATACAAGGACAATAGCATAAGTGAATTGTAAACACACCCATAGTGGTTCCCTTAGCGTGGATGTGCTGTGGTGGAGGGGACCTGATTGACCTGTTATCGTTGATGTTGTTGTTGTTGCTCTACTTTTGGACTAACCAATCAGAATAGTACTTATGAGGGACTACACCCGTAGAGCTACGTATAGGCGAGCAGGGCTTCAGGGCTAATTCACCAGGGCATTGAAACATTGCGCTGGTGGGTGTTGCTACAAGATGACACCTCACACGACGCATTCGGACCACGGATGGTCCATTTCCACTTTGGCTACAACTCCTACTGAGGACGTCAGAAATGACGTCACAGATGACCCGCATAACCCTCAAGTCGTGGTCCACACCATGAAAGCTTTCCTTTGACACCTCACACGACGCATTCGGATCAAGAATGTTCCCCCAATCGCTCAAACACGCACATCCAGAATGCCCACTTTACTTACTACACAACTGCGTATGTTCAGATTGGCGCGACTTTCAATAAAAAACATGCCAGTCTGACTCTACCCCACGAAAGCTTCACTAGGACACCCCAACCGGGCCATTTGGACCAAACATGGTCCCTCTCTATCCCAAACACCTTACTTCACACCCCAAAACTTCCCACTTTGGCTACTACTTCTACTGATGACGTCAAGAATGATGTCACAGATGACAAGGACACCCCTCAAGGCATGGTCTACACCACGAAAGCTTCACTTTGACAGCTTTCACAAGGCATTCGGATCAAGAATGGCCCCTCATCACTCAACAGACCGCCACGCACCTCCCAAAATGACCACTTCACTTACTACACCCCAACTGCGGATGCGCAGATTGGCACGACTTCCAATCAAAACAAGCCAGTCTGACCCACGAGAGCTTTACAATGATACCCCACACGGTCCATTTGACCACGGACGGTCCCTCAATCACTCAACAAACCTCCACGAATCCCCAAAATGCCTGCTTTCTATACTACGGGCAGACTGCGCATGCGCAAAATGATGAAAACAGACGAAACATTAGTCCAGTCGGATCCCACTCACTCACTCACTCACAGTCGTTAGTGCGTCCGTGCATTGACGGGCGTTGGGGACGCCTCAAGGGCGTTGTGCACGCCTCACTCCCTAACTCACTCACTCACTCACTCACTCACTCACTCACACACACACACACACACACACACACACGCGCGCATACACTCACACTCACAGGTAAATCTATCCGGTAGCTGGATGGAAAACAGGCCGTCATCTACTCCAAACGCACTCCATTGCCCCTCCGAAGCTCCCGCTTTCGCTACTACTCGTACTGATGACGTCACCGATGACGTCACAGATGACATGGAAAACCCTCAAGTCGTGGTCTACACCCCGAGAGCTACAACATGACACCCTACACCACACATTCGGACCAAGGATGGTCCATCTTTACCCCAAACACACCCCCATGCACCGCCAAAATGCCCGCTTTCGCTACTACTCGTACTGATGAAGTCACAGATGACATGGATATCCCTCAAATCGAAGGTCTACACCCCGAGAGCTACAAGATGACACCCCACAGGACGCATTCGGACCAAGGATGGTCCATCTCTACATATTAGGACAGGAAAATGTGTGATTCAATGAACATTGGCCGCCATTTTGGATTTTGGCGGCCATATTGAATATGCAGACCAATTACAAATCATTCCAAAATTAACTAATTATTCATACCCTATGTAGGACTAGAACAAAAACCTAGTTTGTGGTAAGAAAATTGATTTTCGAGCAGGAAATTGTGAGTTTCTTTGGGTATTGGCGGCCATTTTGGATTTTGGCCGCCATATTGGATTTGAGGCCAAATCCAGGGTGGCCCCTCAGCTAAATTGAAAGGGCATAGGTCAAGGATGACGGAACCACTGAGAAAACTTTGACCGGAAAAAATGTTAGTTTTTTCTTGGCTGGGCCCTGTCTATACCGATCTGATAACAACTACAGAGAAATACTACTTTAACATGCATTAGTAGACTTTGCCACCGTACATTGTACGAGTGCTTTAAATGGAATACCAGTGTCGTTTCAAAAAGGCCAGTCAAGCCGCATCTAAGTGAAGTCTCAGGCACGGCGGAAGCAATTGGTGATTGGGGGGGCCACTATCACAGCAGAAATAGGTGAGGGTCCAGGGACCGCCCCGGCTTCGGAAGCTCCAGGGGTGTTAGATGACCGGAGACGCGTTCTAGTGTATTTCCGAGTAATAAAACAAGAAATCTTCACATGTGTAATCTTGCCTGTTTTGCTGTTTCTCATTTTCTTTATATTTCCCGTCAAGAAAATGAGAATGTTCGGAAGTAGAAATAAATTAAATGTTAAATATATATCATTTCAATCAAAAGATTCATCAAGCTTTAATCATGTCAACAACACAGATCTTTTCTACCTGTCATGCTTGTTGGGTAGCCGGTCAACTTATGAGTTTGAATGAGCCTTCCTCCATGATACAGGTCTGAACACCGGTACTCCTATCTCCATACCAGGCCCTGTAGGCAGATTAGAGCTGTACAGTTATTATTGAAATTGTCCGTTTAAAGTATCAAACAATGAACGGAGGCCGTTTTGGGGCAATACGCTACCTTCGTGGAATCTCTGTTTAATTAGATTAAACCTCAATTTAAGGAAGCTTCTTGAAATTGGGGCATGCTAGGAACTGGCATAAGGCATTTCAAACAGAGAGGCATGCTGTGCCGAGTTGGAACTCCTAGGAACTCCATGGCATACTTTTTGGAACTGGGCAGACAAAGGATGGCTATGCAAGGAAATCTAATCCATCCAGATCAGAACGCCACACTGGGCATGGTGTATCCGATTTGCCCAACCGGCATATGCCATTCCTATCAAGGAACTCATGTTCTTATTTCTAGAAGCTCCCTAAGTAGAGAAGAAGCTGAAGGACAAACTATTTGAAGTCCGAGAGGAAACAACATGAGGGCGTATCTTAAATTAAAAAAAATCTCGGATAGCCTATGAGCATCATACTTCAAAGCAACCAGATGTAGACATTGACTGGCACTCAATTCGTTAAAATATGGGCATCTTCGTAGAGACCATAAGCTCACAAATATTTCCTGTTGAAGTGGCTGATATTCGTTGTAGTATGCAAGCTATCCGAAGAGTAAAAAGTAAAATCTGCATTCAATACAGATATAGGTTATTCGCTTTATCTTTTTTTTTTATATCTGTTTCTGGCTTTTTTTTTTTTTTTTGCTGGAAATATTTGTTGGGGGGGAACATGCCGACCCCTCCCCCCCCCCCCCACCCCCGCGTTCCGCCGTACCTGCGTCTTTGAAGACAGGAAATAGCGAGTATTTCCAGAAAAGATATAATTAGAATTTTCGGAACTTTCGTGATTTAGATATATGTTATCAGATATGTTATAAAACGATAGGTTTTCGGATGTGGAGAAAATAATATGAAAAATTAACAAAGTCGCCTTCTTGATTGACTACATCAAAGTATACCGACTGCTGTAGTTCCTAACATGTGTTCCTTTCAAGAAATAGTTGTATAGTGCTTTTGAAATGCTATATATAAGGCCCCATCTTTATCACAGCGGCTTTGTTGCTCAACAACAGTCAGTCTAGTTATGAACATGTTGTAACAAGTGCTGAACGGTAAAAATTCGCACGAATCAATAGCATGATTCCATAAGTGCTAATAGCCCATAGTAGGAGAAAAATTCCTCTCCATTTTTTGTAGTTCCGGAGATAGCACAGAAATTTTGGTCGAAGAGAGAGGGGGGGGGGGGGCATTTTGTCTAGATCGTCTACAAATAGCTCAAGGTAATCATTTTCACTGATGCGTGGTTGGAAGTTTGAAGGGTTCTTAACTAAAGATTCTGATCCAGAATGAACCTCCTCACCGTCAACGTTATGAAACAATTCAGGCGTTCTTTGGCGAGATCATCGGGGTCCGATTTAGGTGTGGGAGTGAAATCTAATCCTGGCTTCAAAATCTCCTCCTGTGAGCGTACATGAGGATAGATTTATTACCTTTGGAACTGTCTGTTTTGATACCGGTTCCGTTTCCGAGCATCTCGGATCTCTATCTCGATTATCAGACGAATTCACATTATCGTTTGTATTTTGGTTTCTGAACTGTCCGATAAAAAATGTTCCCCTAGGATGATCACGGTTGTTCACTCCAGGGGATATTCGGTATCCGTTCGGGAATACGGAGTCCGGCGTTGAGTGTTCGAAGATGAAGGAATATGTTCCTGGTTCCGATTCCTGGTAGGTGGTCTCCTGGTAAACCGACGACTAGTGTTTTGGATTCACAAGTTGGAAGCTATCCCGGTTGATTGTTAGTAGTATATAAAAAAAAACGATTGGCGCACCTTTTGCCGGGGGAGGTAACTCTTGTGACTACCAAGGGGTGGGGGGGGGGGGGATCTGGTTCAAAAGCGAGTATTTTGACCTCGGTTGGGAAGGCAAGGTCAACGGCGAGTTGTGACGTCACAGGTTAGCGGTGAGCCGCCGTGAACACCTGACCTGGTCTGGCGCCTACGTGTCTGTATGAGTGAGCTCACGTGCCGAACGCCTGGCTCCGCGAAAGAAAAATTCTTCGCTGACGCACCGTGCCAAAGCGAGAACACCTGGCTCTGGCTCCGTGAATCATTTTCCCACCGCTCTCGTGCCGAACACCTGAATCCGGCTCCCCGTGGGAAAATGCTTCGCGGAGCCAGAGCCGAGTGTCCACGGTTTGACACCACATCGCTTCCTGGTGGACACAAGAGTTACCTCTCCCAGCAAAAGGTGCGTCAATCGGTTTTTTATACACTACTGTTGTTCGCACGGATTGCACTGGTCGATTGGTTCTCCTTCTTGGAGATATTGTTGTTTTCAGGTTAGTTTGGTCGGTATCTTCCTCTCGAAATGTCTCGAGATCTGGGAGATTTTCCAGCCATTCGTCTTTTTTAGCCAATGCTCTTTCTCATTTTGTCCTCGGCTTTGCCGATGTCAGATTCCCACCACTCAAATAGGCGTTTTGCCACTGGTCCTTGGCTCCTCTTGTTTATGATATCTTTCATTTCTCCATCAATGTTTGTGTAGTTCTGCACTAAATGAACATGTCTGTCTTCAAGAAGCAAGATTTTTGCTCTCACCTTTTTAATGGCCAAATCCATGTTGATCTCTTTTTGAATGAGACTGTCCGACTCATGGGTGGATACCTGGACTTTCCGCGACAAACGGCGTGTCACGGTCAAGGAAATGCTTGTAGCGAATGGCGGTCCCTTTGGTTCTGAAACGTTGAAAAAATCCACTGATTTAGTCCCTGACTCCAAGTTCTGGGTATCTCCCGTTTCTTATCAGAGATTTCGCTTTCTAACAAGCTGTTACTTACGGTACGTATGCAGCCGTAAGTCCTTTCCACATAGTCCCACAGATCGTTCAAATGTCCGTTTTGACCTGCTCGTCGTGGGTTCCTTCGGCAGGGGTGTTGTTTCCGGTTGAGTTGTTGTCAGGTGAAAATACCCGCGTTAATAACTGAATGATCGCTTTCATACCGATGAGATGGTCTAGTAACTTTTGCTGGACAGCATTGACTTTATAAGACAAGTATATCAATTTTGACAGCCGATTATGAAAAGACTATAACAAGACTATAACAAGACTATAACATATAAATGTACGATTTGTTAGAGATAAATTTGCCGACCGGTAATAAAAACAATGAATTCCTGACGGTTAACTCTACAAGGAAGCCCTGAGGGAATCATGGCCTCCCTACCAAACTTTCTACGCTCCGGACGACGAAAAATTGGAAGCTGAGACTTCGCGACTTTGACGTTTACCAAATTGGAGTCATATTTGAGGCAGTTTGCAAAACTTGCCCGAGCAGAGGACCATGGGTACACATGTATATTAAAAATGGCGGTCATTTCGCTATGGACTCTTTGAAGATACAATAATAAAACAATAATTTTCAACCGAGACAATAATTTTCAGCCTTAAGGCTTTAAGACAACAGGGATAGGTATAGGTGTGTGTGTTTTGTGTTGATAGGATCTTACCCCTCAACGTTAGGGCGTGACTGTGGGCAGGCGTTACCGTGTTACGACAGCGGCTGTCTCCTATACCTAACCCGCCAACTGGTACGGACCAGGTCAAACTCAGTTCTGCTGTATAAGTGCTTGGTTGTAGATTCTATATTCCTATTACAGCAGTTATTAATAAAGTTGTCTCCACCGATAACTCCAACATAAAACCAAGCTTGCCGTATTCCAAACTCACTCCGAATTATACGTTAAGTGCCCTTTCTCTACTACACCCCGGGTGCACCTACACACCATGACGTCACGGATATGACGGGCCAGACAACAGCCACGCCAAATTCGAACCAATTATGGCTCATAAGAATATCCACTTATAATTTAGAGCTTGGCTACTCATCCGTCGCCAATCAGAATATCGAATTTAGTCCAGAGATTGGCACGCCCCTGCGTACCCCAAAAATACTGTTGTATATGTAGCGATCTGCTTGCGGCTGTTAATTCCTGACATACTGAAACGAACCGTATTATGCCAGAAGTTTACATGATTTCGGGATAGTTCCGATTAGAACTGCCCCAACCCGGTTTTGGCCCGAAGCTGGAAGCTTCGGGGACTGACTGTAAAAGTCAGATAAATGTTTGGACTGGTTGAAACGAGACGTGTTCAATCGGGTTGTCGGATAGGAAAATTTTAACGGTGGATATTTTAGCTTTATATTACTCTGGGTATTGCTAGGCGGGGCATACCACTATTTCAACTGGCGTCAGAAGTGAAATATATATATATTTCTTCACGGTTGAGAACCTATTTAGGCCTGACAAATTGATAGAACTCCGGTACACAAACACGGAGTGAAGGTCAGCCATTTGTTTGTACTCTTGTATCGCGTATCGCGTACCCCAATTCCCATGCGTTTTTGGCTGACTTGTTATCATGTGTTGTTTAGGGGGTTTGGGTCATCCTGGTACATCCTTGATCCTTGATTCATGTGCCAGTGGCACGCAAAACTCATCACTGGTACTTAACACATAAAGTAAAAGCACTATGTACTGAAGTATGTGATGGTTTCCGATCGGATCACAGGCCCTAACACTTTGGGGGCTCCTCGATCTTAAAGAGTCCAGTGTGGAGGAATCGGCAGAGTAATGTGGCAGTCGTCGTATGGCATTCTGCTGGCTCATCGGTGTCATTGGGCTCGGACCACTAAAAAAAAGTCCCTAGCCGTTAACCCCTCTAAATAACCTCTGCCATAGAGGACAAGTTTTTGTGGTGATTTTTTCCCCAGCTTCCTTTTGATAATGAGACAAGGGCTTGCATGGCCAACATTAAGCATGACAAGTGCCCTTTTGAGTTGTGACTTTTATTTTGAATTCACTGCATAATTCATGCCAGTCTGAGGCACTATATGCAGGTGCGTAGACTCTGCTTTTTGGAGGTAAGTTATTCGCCGGAAGTACAGTGCTTGCCAACAGGACGCTCTGGTTCGAAATTTTGATGGGCGACCCCCGCCAAGAAGTAGATGGCGATGCAGGACTTGAATGGAACTACAAACTGCCAAGAGATGAAAGTCCAAAAATAATTAATAAATCAGCCAGGTGCACTTTCATTAACATGGCCGTCAATGTAAATTTAATAGTGGTCCGAGCCCTAAAAGCGTAAACACAGAATACATATGTCACCGGTTCAGGTAAGTCATACTAGGAGGCTGGATGACAATCTCTCACTGATGTCAATTTCATAGTTTAGTGATAAAGATGGCGGAGTTGTATACCACGTGGAGAGCAAAATATTTCAAAAAAATTAATTATAATAGCCAATTAGGCTCGAATGGAGCATGTTTACTGTGGACTGGGGTGCAGAAGAAGCAGCCACCCCATTATGGAGTGATTAATATCCAGCCTTTTGGAAAGAAAACATGGAGAATAATTCACGTTCATCGTTTGAAATTTATTTTGCATCATAATATAAATTTAGAAGAATTCACCAGTGACATAAGCCACTTATGTCATCAGTCAAGTTGTCACAATATTGCACACCTGAGTGCAGTTCTAAGTCAGTTTTGTTAATAATCAGAGACAGAGGTGTAGGGCCATGGAGAAATATTCAGGCCATGTATTTTTGGGTAAACAGGATCCAAATTGTTTGTTCAGGGGCACACCTGAATTCACGCATTAACAGGTGAGACCAACACATCAGGGGAGACAACTGTTGTTCTTTATAATGTGGTCTTTCTCAAAGTCAGGCATGTGTCTTTTCTTGTAGCCTTATCTTCTTTCTTTTGCCTTATCTTTTGCCTTATAGCTTTTATATAATATTAAAGTTTAATTGCTTTATTGTAGATTTTTCTTCTTTTAACCTCTGGCCTCTGTTTATATGATCTTTCATAATCGCATTGCTTTTGTTTTGTTGTAGGTTTTTGCAGGCAGATGAGCTGAGTTTCTAGGGGTGCAGGGAGTGCTTCAAGTTTCTTATGCTGTGATGTTCCTTCACCGAGATTCAGTCTTAAGACTGTGGATCCAGCTCTCGCTGCCGCATTGGTAGGAAAGTTCATATTTTTGACACTGAGGCACAGAATGCTCTGTTTGTTCCTTCTGACTTACATGTGTTTGAAATTTGGTTTCAAGGGCTGGCTGCTGCATGCAATTTCATATTCAATATTTTTCGCACCAGTATTCTGTCATTGTCATCCAAATTTAACCACTTAATGTTGTTTGCACTCAGACTTCTAGATTTCTTCCACCAACTAGTATTAACCCCTCCACCACAAACTATAGCATGCCTTCTACAACTTCCACAGTTTCCATTATAACAGTCAATTGTTGCATCCAACACCTTAATGTTGAAAGCGACGTTAAACCCTATTCACTCACTCACTCACTCACTCACTCACTCCAACACCTTAGGTAGTCTTTGTACTATTTCAGTTATGTCCCCTGCATAAGTTGGTTTCCAGCATAATCCTCTTTTCACCTCACTGACGGCAAATTGTGGAAGTGGGCAGGTAGGTGTAATGGTGGCGTGGTCCTGTTTTGCCTTATTTCACATATCTTGCAGTTTCCCAGCATGCAACAGTCTCAGACCTATCCTCCCCTGCTCTGCTGGGGCCTTTTGCATACTTTTCTGCTAAATCCGGCTTCTTCGACTCCTTCGGATGTAATAGTTTTGCCTTCCCAGACCTTCTTTCCTCATCCATCATAACCAACTCTGGTGACTTTGCTGAATTCCTCTCTGTCATACCTGGGGTGCCATGCTGATTTTGGCTCATTCTGTTTAGTTGTTTCCACCTCTTCAGAGTTTTTTATGATGCCTGAAGTTGAGGGTGTCTCCTGTGCATGGCAGACTTTTTGGGGAAGTAATTTATGACCCAATTTGAACCGGGTGACCAAGCTCCCTCGCTTTCCTTTCTTAACTCGCTTCCGTTTCTTGGAGTTTCGCATGCTGATCTGGTGATGTTTTAGAGATGTGATGAGATAGCCATGTAATTGGTAAAGTTTATATACTATCTGTCTCTATGACAAAAGTGTGTGTCAATTGATCTGACACCTTTCATCATAGGCTGATCACAGTAATGTATTGCACGTATCACCCTAATGGATACACATGATTATGTGTCTTATGGTATGCAGGAGTGAAATCAGGGTCTTGCTATTTATTTTTTTTGCCACTGCCTGGCATTTATTTGTGTATTAGATGTCCCCCTTTCATACAGACCAGAATTTGACAGGTACACATTTTGAGTTTTTCCACTGAAATATCATATTTACCATAAAAATCCCCAAAATCTGAATTTTTTTGCATCTTTTTTAAAAATTTATTGAAAAATCCAGAAACAGTTTAGGGATATTTCTATTTAGGTATAGGATTCACAGATGTATGCAGAATCCATTTTGAGACTGATCAGCTCCTCAGTGACAGGAGTTTTCTTGGTTTAGGCAATGCCATAAGGCACCCCACACTATAGTGAATACATGTGTATTGTGAAGAAAGATGGGGGTAGATGTAGTTAATGGTTCATATTCCGAGACATATTTGATGGAAGTAGCTCAGATAGGCTAACATGAAATGGTAAGTGGACAGGTCACATGCCTCCCAAATGTCATTTGGATTGGTTGAATTTAATGTGTCTAGTAGGGCTCGGACCACTAAAAAAAAGTCCCTAGCCGTTAACCCCTCTAAATAACCTCTGCCATAGAGGACAAGTTTTTGTGCTGATTTTTTCCCCAGCTTCCTTTTGATAATGAGACAAGGGCTTGCATGGCCAACATTAAGCATGACAAGTGCCCTTTTGAGTTGTGACTTTTATTTTGAATTCACTGCATAATTCATGCCGGTCTGAGGCACTATATGCAGGTGCGTAGACTCTGCTTTTTGGAGGTAAGTTATTCGCCGGAAGTACAGTGCTTGCCAACAGGACGCTCTAGCTCGAAATTTTGATGGGCGACCCCCGCCAAGAAGTAGATGGCGATGCAGGACTTGAATGGAACTACAAACTGCCAAGAGATGAAAGTCCAAAAATAATTAATAAATCAGCCAGGTGCACTTTCATTAACATGGCCGTCAATGTAAATTTAATAGTGGTCCGAGCCCCATTGCCGAGCAGTACAGAGCAGTACAATGAAGATTGGCCGGTCGCTGTAAAAAGTCTAACTCGAAGAAGTTCCCTCTCTGCATCATATTTAGGGCAGCGCTATATGAGATCGCATACATTCTCCCCTTCCCCACTGATCAAGTCTGAATGATGTGTGTGTGTTCATCGCGAACAGACTGAGTTTTAGACTATTTATTAAACCGAAGAATCAACCCAACCACGAGACTGCATACCGAAATCGATTTTTAGAGAAAACTTGTCTGTTTGATCTCGAAAAATTACTCGACAGAGGTCATTTAATTTACTGAATGAAATTAACATGAAGGCGAGCATTGCAATTGAAATTTTTCTCCCCTCCTCAATCAACTACCTGACGTTTCTGCCAAATGAGTTGTCACAATTTATGAAAATAGAAATTCTCAGTCACTGAAAAATGAAATGTACGTTCCAATTATATATCTTCTGGTCCGTTTTTCTTCGAAAAGAGAGAGAAGTATGCTCTATTTGATATTGATTGTTCTGTATTTGAGTAGCGGTACTGATTTCACGTTAAAGCTGACACACACTGTAATTTTTTGCTGTAGAAGCGCAGTAAGTTACTGCTTTCTTTCACAGTAACTTACTGCAAAACATAATCACAGTATAATACTGTAATACCAGTATAATACTGTAATACAGGCAGTAGTTTACTGTATTACATTGTATACAGTAAGTTACTGCATAAATTTTTTCAAAATACAGTATTTATTGGCATGAATATAAAATACAGTACACTTAACACATTTATTGTAAAATTGGCATAAGTTATTGCTTTATTTAATATAATTTACAGCATACAGAACAATATTTTATAAAAAGAAAATTAAAGTAATTCGCCGTACTGTTTCATATACAGCTAGTTCGTGCATCGTTAACAGAAATACGTTTTGTATTGCTTTGATTGTGAAGTATAAGTACAGAGTATACTACTGCAAATTGATTGTTCATCAATTAATTTTTCTTTGTTTGTTTCTGGGGTTAGAATGCATGATCAACTTTAAGGCTCAATAACAACATGCGCCGATGTTAACTCGTACGCATTCAAAATATCTATTATAGTATATGAATTATATTGATCGCCACGTTGTTTTACAGGACGTTTGTAAAATTACGGAACTTCGTAATTTTGAAGAAAAAATCCAAAAAACGTCTCATTCCTGGTAGGCCTATATCCTCACAGAGTTCCCGATTTTAATTTTCTCATCATTCCCTACATGGAGTGTTATGCAAATATGCTCAAAATGACCCTAATATGATAAGTTACAAAGTCGCAAAGTTTCGGCTCAAAAGTTTTCTTCATTTCGAAGCACGAGAGATTCCCCCAAGGTCACACATGGTTAAGCCTATCTGGCCTGGGAGAAGCGGATCCCCTCCGACATCAGATTTCCTGGTTTAAATGGGCATTTTAACTTTATTTGAGCAGCACTAATTATTCCCTATTATATTTATAAGTTTTTGAGAGAAATAAAAAATCGAAAAACAACAAAATTAAAAAATCGGCCGGGCCAGAAAATAGGCGGGAATATGGCTTCCGGGAAGGTAAAACCACTTTGACATCATGTCGGCCAATATTTTAAAGTAAACTGTACAAGGGTTAATAATGCGACGATAATAACATTCACAATATAATACGAGTGGACGAACATATCCAAAATCATCATATCATATACATTAATTTAATAAAGTGCCAGTTTGGTTCAAAGGGGCTTAACTCTTATCGGAGTTTAAGAAGTGCTTTTTTCCTGGCTGTTTTTCTTGTGTGATTTTGTAACCTGATAATGATGTCCATTTAAATGAGTAAAACTGACGTAAATATCTCGCTGATGTATCTAAAATCATGTATGTGGCTGTTGGGCTTATGATATAATATATGGGATAGTCGAACACTACTCCCGGCACCTTCATATATGTATATACAGTGGTAATACATTCCGTGTTCATTATAGTTTTCAGTTTATCTGCTTGACAAACAGACAGTAACTTGTCATATTGTCAGGAAAACCATGATAAAAACGGAATATCCTTCCGTTCTGTTACTTCGTGGTTTTCTTTTTTTCAGAATTATCTGTTTGAAATCATATAACAAATTTACAGTAACAATATATTATTGCATTTTTACAGCAAGTTACTGGCACCTTTGCTGCCAGTAAGTTACTGTAATAATTACAGTAACATTCTACTGTAAAATCTACTGTAAATTTTACAGTAAGTTACTGGCACCTTTGCTGCCAGTAACTTACTGTAAAATTTACAATAGATTTTTTACAGTGCACGCAGCACGTTAAGATTCAATGACTTGAATTGAGTTCATAATAACACACATCCGTAATTCAAACATATTTTAACCTCACACCAGGCATTCACCGTGTAGAGTTAGTTCAAAGAAAAGATTGAATAGACTATCAAGCGAGCTGTGTGTATTAATGCAGAAGCAAAGTAACTCCGAATAAACTTAATAAACGCATGACGACAGTTATTTGAGCGTTGTCTTGAAATACGACTAAAGGAACATAGTAAAGGCAACAGCGAAATCCGTTCTCATTTGTACAGTTGTGAACACTTCCAACATATTAAATATTTATATTTTATTTCCGATTTCAATCCTAGGTACCTATGTTGATACGTTTCTCTAATCAACTTAATACATTTTTTTTGTTTTTTTTCTTTCTAATCTCTGCTTCAATTGTGTTTATTCCCCTGATTGACATTTCTGCTGCCACTCTATACACACTCACACACCTCAAGAAATCACCACCCGTCACTATTAATCCTTATCTAACTGTTGCCATTTCGATTGTGTATTGCCAGGCCTATGTGGTGTGTGTATTCCTTGTCATGCCTATGTGCCACTCATGTTTACCTCGTTATTTTCACATAAGTAGTAGTGTCTACCATTTACAGGTCTTATTTTGACGAGTGCGCAGGTGTTTCTGCGCAGATTTGTGGAGGAAATGTGGAGGTCACGGGAGGTCACGGGAGGGTCACAGAGGTCAAGTGCAGTATAGTTCCGGCAGAAGGACCAAAAGCTACCTCCAATCCAGGAGAGTTCCAATTGTTGAAGGGGATGTATTCAGGATGTATTCATCCGCGGTGATGCGGTTTGGCCGCGGTTTTGGCGGTGATTCGGTCTCGGGAAAAAGCTTCCGCGGAGAAAAAGTAGTTCCTAGATAAAATGGTCCGATGGGGTCGAGTGAGGTATCAAAGTGAAGCTTATGTGAAGGGGCATCTAATGGGCTGGGTGTGGGGTTGACATAGCGTTATTCTGCGCATGCGCGGTGGCCCAAGGGTATGGAAATAATCGTTTTGAGATGTAGGGGAGCCCCTAATGGACCGATGGGGTCGAGTGAGGTATCAAAGTGAAGCTTATGTGAGGGGGCATCTGATGGGGTGGGTGTGGGATTGGAATATCGGCATTGTGCGCATGCGCGGTGGCCCAAGGGTATGGAACTAGCCGTTTTGGAGCTAGGGGAGCCCCTAATGGTCGAATGGGGTCGAGTGAGGTATCAAAGTGAAGCCTAGGTGAAGGGGTATTTGATGGCTGGGTGGGTGCATGTAAATTTTTTCCTGAAAAAAAAAAATACGGAACACGGACTTTATCGAAAAACCTGGGAAAATGCCTATATGGGGTATGAGGGGTATATAGGTCACCGGGCTTAACGGGGCTTGTCTATCAACAGAGTTATCTTCCCCTAGTTCCAGGGTGGGTGTATGTAAAAATTTTCCTGAAAAAATACGGAATACGGACTTTATCCTAAATTACGGAAAAATGCCTATATGGGGTATGGGAGGTATAGGACCATCCTGGGAAACGTACTTCTATACATTTGCGGTAGGGTTGTGAGGTCTCGTTTTACTCATCTCGTCATTTAGAACATGATAGGAAGTGTCCCCGTGCGAATCGGTGAAATTTTTGAAAAAAGTCACCGAACCCCATATAGTCCCATACTGAGGGTATAGGATCAATGTTTGTCCCCCTGGAAACGTACTTCTATACATTTGCGGTAGGGTTGTGGGGTCTCGTTTTACTCGTCTCGTCATTTAGAACATGACAGGAAGTGTCCCCGTGCGAATCGGTGAAATTTTTGAAAAAGTACGATATAGCCCCATATAGTCCCATACTGGGGTATAGGTTCAATGTTTATCCCCCTGGGAAACGTACTTCTATACATTTGCGGTAGGGTTGTGGGGTCTCGTTTTACTCGTCTCGTCATTTAGAACACGATAGGAAGTGTTGCGAAGCGAATCGGTGAAATTTTTGAAAAAAGTCACCGAGGCCTGGGTAGGCCCATAGGCCTATACTGCATGGCTATGGGTGTTTAGGGCCATACGGGGTGGACATGTTGGAGTCTAGGTGAGTCCCTAATGGTCCAATGGGGTCGAGTGAGGTCTTATTTTGAAGCTCTCGTGGAGGAGCACTTGACTACACTAATGGTTCGTCTGTGTTCAATAGTCTGCGCATGCGCAATCTGGCCGTAGTATAGAAAACAGGCATTTTGGGTGCTATGTAGGGGTGTGTTTGGGTTAGAGATGAGCTAATCACGGTTCGAATGGGTCGTGTGAGGTGTCAAAGTGAAGCTTGTGTGGGGTAGAGTCAGAATGGTGTGTTTTTGAATGCAAGTCGCGTTAATCTGCGCATGCGCAGTTAGTTGTAGTAAGTAAAGTGGCCATATTGGGGCAGTACATGAAGGTATTTGGGGTCGAGATGGGCTATTCACGGTTCGAATGCGTCCTGGAAGGTGTCATCTTGTAGTTCTCGGGGTGTACATTCCGATTTGAGGATGTTCGCGTCATCTGTGACGTCATCGGTGACGTCATCGGTACGAGTAGTAGCGAAAGTGGACATTTTCGGGCAGTACATGAAGGTATTTGGGGTCGAGATGGGCTATTCACGGTTCGAATGCGTCCTGGAAGGGGTCATCTTGTAGTTCTCGGGATGTACATTCCGATTTAAGGGATGTCCGCGTCATCTGTGACATCATCAGTGACGTCATCAGTACGAGTAGTAGCGAAAGGGGGTATTTTGGGTGCTATGTAGGGGTGTGTGTTTGGGGTAGAGAGGCACCATCCTTGGTTCGAATGGGTCGTGGAGGGTGTCAAAGTGAAGCTTGTGTGGGGTAGAGTCAGAATGGTGTGTTTTTGAATGCAAGTCGCGTTAATCTACGCATGCGCAGTTGGTTGTAGTAAGTAAAGTGGCCATTTTGGGGCAGTATATGAAGGTATTTGGGGTAGAGATGGGCTATTCACGGTTCGAATGCGTCCTGGAAGGTGTCATCTTGTAGTTCTTGGGGTGTACATTCCGATTTGAGGGATGTCCGCGTCATCTGTGACGTCATTGATGACGTCATCGGTACGAGTAGTAGCGAAAGTGGACATTTTGTGGGTGCGTGGGGGTGAGTTTGGTGTAGAGAGGGACTATCCTTAGTCCGAATGCGTCGTGTGAGGTGTCATTTTGTAGCTCTCGAGGTGTACATTCCGAGTTGAGGCATGTCCGAAGCATCTGTGACGTCATTGTTGACGTCATCAGTAGGAGTAGTAGCGAAAGTGGACATTTTGGGGCAGTGAAGGAAGGTATTCGGAGTAGAGAGGAACCATCCTTGGTCCGAATGCGTCCTGAGAGGTGTCATGTTGTAGCTCTCGGGGTGTACATTCCGAGTTGAGGGATATCCACAGCATCTGTGACGTCATTGGTGACGTCATCAGTACGAGTAGTAGCGAAAGTGAGCATTTTGGGGCAGTGAAGGATGGTATTTGGTGCAGAGATGGACCATCCGCGGTGCGAATGCGTCGTGTGAGGTGTCATCTTGTAGCAACGCCCACCAACGCCATTCTTAATGCTTCAACGCCCAGGTGAAATAGCTCAAAAGCTCTGATATTCCATGGAATTGTCACTAATTCTTCGAAATGCAGTGACGCCAGTCGACGCCCGTCGTTACACCTTAACACTCTAACATAACACCATGATATAGACCGGACAGAGAACAATAACAGCAACAACAACAATGATCACACATAAGAGAACAACAACAACAAGAAGTTTTTTTTCATATAGTTTATTCTCCCCAATGTTACATCATACCCACGTTGGGGGAGCCGCGTTGGGTATATTTACAATTCAAGAATATTCTTATCCAATCAGAAGCCACCATTTGCATCTGTCATATTCGATCCTGTCCGTTAGATGTATTCTCGGCTACTCTTGTCCAATCAGAAGTCGCCATTTCAGAAAGTTCCATCTTCGGCCATGTTCGCTCTGAACCGTTTGTTCTAATCGTCATCGGACAGGCCAGGATACCGTTGAGGAAACATATCCTCGGATAGTTGTTTGCGCATTCCGAGTATCTATCAGTGCATGGGTGAATACTTTCATCCGATGGGGGTGGTGGGTCAGTTTAACCACGAAGAACGTAACATTGGTGACCCTCTCCACTATCCACTTGGTGTTGGGCGCTGTTCATAGGCCCATTCTAACGGATCCACAGTGTCCAACTGGGTCAGCATCGTCTCTAGCGACGCCCGATTGGTGATTGTGAAAGGATGGTCGTACACTGGGTTGATGGCACTGGAATAGAAATAGCACAATTCACGCGTCATCTTATGGCATAAGATGCACCCAAATGCTACATTTAATGTGAAGGACGTAGGTTGGTCATTGAAGATGGCTTCCACGTAGCTGCGTAGACGGGCGAGGTCGGTCAGTCGGAAATTGTACAAGTCCAATATAGGGCGATGACGGTGGAAGCAGTGTCGGGTCATGGACCAATGGCGTCGATACATCTCACTCACTGGATGAAGAGATCGCTGGGAACATCCACCGCATCTTCCAGAAAATGTTCGTTGTTGTCAGGCGTATGACTGGAAACAGTGATGCTAGGGACCGGCTGGATATCTAGGCTCTTCTGAGCTGTGGGTATAGGCAGGCTCTCCGTGATCGCATCACCAGTGGCATTCTCCTCCCCGGGTTCATCTTCAGTGGATCTGTCCCTCCTGGGTACCTCTTTAGTGGAAAGTTGTCCCTCATGCCGTGGTGATGCACCATGAATCAAACGCTCATGCCGTTTTAACTGACTGGGTCGTTTGAAGAGTTGACCACATTCTTCGCATGGACGCATGGATGGCCCATGAATTGAACGTTCATGGCGCTGTAAATGATCTGGGCGCTGAAACGACAGTGTAGGCCTACATATCGTACAGCTATACCGGGCGGTTCCATCGTGCTTGGTAGCCTCATGGCGGCGCAAGTCGTGCCGGCGAGTGAATGATTTCGAGCACGTAGTACAAGTGAACATCTTGGTGGTTGACAAGAGTGTCTGATGAAACGGCCAGGCCGTTTCCTTTTTATAGCAAGCTAGCTGTTGATCTATTTTTAGCACAATCAGTTCTAAACTAGGGAAAAACCCCTATCACCTCTAGCCAAAAGGGCTAATATCGGTCCCCGGGCTTATTGGGATCTGCCTATCAAGTCAATGGGGT